>JAPKLW010001391.1:165586-208217 GCA_026898455.1 Plectranthus barbatus | reverse complement strand
AGTCAGCAGGCGCTGGCATCTATCAAAAATTCTCCATCTCCGGAACTCCAGACATAGTTCCGGATCCACCCTCCAGAGCCTTCGGTAGCTGGATATTATCTCGTCATTGACGGCATTTTCCACCTCCACCGTGATGTTCTCAGCATACTCATAGAGAGTGGAGTTGTAATATTCCACTGGCTGCAGGGGCAGGCACCAGTCAGTGATTCTGGAGGCATATACCGACTGGTGGGGGAGTCCGCTGAACGGTATGATGTTGAATGCAGATGGCTCTGGCACTCTTGAATTATGAAATGCCATCTCCCCGCGATGCTCCCACCGGTGCACTCCTGTCACTCGTGCCTGGAAAGTATCCTCATCAACCAGTTGATGCTCTTGGATGCAGAGCAAGTAAGGACGCCTTTCAGATCGTGCACGCCTAACTGGTGATGTTGAGGATGCTGCTGGTCGCCCAGAAGTTGATGTCGAGGCATCTGTGGATCGGGGGCGACTGGCAGAAACTTGAGCCTTAGCTTCAAAGTCTGGGAACAGATCCCTTGGCTCCATCCTCTGCACCATTGAGTGATGCACCACCTCCGTAGCTGGCTCCTGCTCTGGCTTCTCAGCCCTTGGTTCCACTTCATCCTCGGATTCAGAACTGACATCCGAGGAGCTCGCCAGTTGTACCGGGGTGGTCGCCCGCTCTTCTTCTCCTCCACTGGCACCCCCTTGCGCGGCCAGTGGGACGTCGTCACCTCCACCACCCCCTTGCACGGGTGGAGGGACATCAGTGGTTTCCTCCTCCGGCTGGTACTCATCCACAAGGGATAGTACATCCTTGTCAGCGCCCATCACCAGCAGGCGTTCAAAAGTTTCTTCAGATAAGATTTCGCCTGGTGCTGGTGCTGGTGGCCTTGCACTTGTGGATTCGAACGCTTTTCCTTTGCCCCTGGTCGCCAGCCTCAGTTGCTCCTGTATTTCCTCCTGGCGCCTGGCCTCAGTCTCAGCCTTGATCTGAGCAAAGCGCTCATCCCTGGCCGCCAGCTCCGCCTCTCTCTTCTGCTTCGCCAGCAGAGCCCGGAGCCTTGACTTGGCCTGCTTCTTCCTCACCAAGGAAGCACTCCTTGCCCTCTTGGCGTGCTTCTCAGCCTTCTGCGCCTTGGTCATGACTCGCTTGCGCTTGCGAGTCATCTTCTCCAGCGTCTCCTCCTCAGTCAGGCCCAGAACGGACTTCTTGACTGGGATGGAGATTTTCCCAGATTCTGGATTGTATGCCACAGCTGATGGTGGCTGCTGGTGCTGGGAAGTCTTAGGCTTCTTGCGGGAGGGCTTCTTGGTGACTGGCGCCTGCATAACTGGTTGAGGGCGACTGCCAGAAGCCTCCACTTCCGCCTCCTCCAGTTGGGTAAAAAGAGACTCGGTCTCCATCTTCCTTTTCAACTCGGCCCTTGCCTCCTCCGTCAGAGGCTGTGCCATGACTGGCACCTGTTCCCCCTTATCCTCCTCTTCATCCTCCGAAACGACCGTGGCTGGGTCGACTGCTGTCTTTCACTTCAGCCTCCGCGGCTTATGGTAGTCAGGGCGGGGCAGCTTTGCCTGCTCCTTGGTGGGCGGAATGAAATCCGAACTCACCAGTTGCTCCCCCTGGTCCACTCCATCTCCAATCTCCATCTCCAAAATATGGCTGATCCGCAGCCCAAAGGATACGGAGTGAGTGAACGTCCCATCAATTGGAATGTTGATGTTGCGATCAACATTCTCCAGCAGTCTCCCGAAAAAGAACTCGGCCCAGTTCCCTTCCACTCCATCCACCAGCGCGCACATCACGGAGAATTTGCGCAGGCTCAACTCAGCATATGAGCCAACTTCGCACTGCAGCATCCTGACGACGATGTCGCACACCATCTGCCACCAGTCGTCCATCTCCGATTTCCGCATTCCAGTGCGAAAACTCGTCACCCCCTCCCTCTTCCACTGAGTCCACCGCCTCCTGAACTCCTCAACATCGTTGTGGAAGTAGGTGGCTATCTCCATTCCCTCATTCCTCAATCCGAACAAGTCGGCGAGGTATTCGGCGCTGACAGTGATCATGTGGCCGAAGACGGAAGTGGTGAAAGACTTCCTCCCGTCAGCAATCACAGCCCGTGCATAGAACTCCGCCACCATATGCGGATGGAAGGTCTCGGGCCTTGCCGTCAGATATTGTCGAAGGCCTTCCCGGTCGATCATCTCGATCAACTCTGGTCCAAAGTTCTTGCGCGCCAGCTTCTCGTTCAGGATTTTTTCTTTCTGAACTTGCGCCGCCCTGATTTGCGCGTTTGAGAGTTGAGTCCTGGTCGTTGGTTTGTTCAACTGAACCAGGCGGGCGAATGGAAGAGTGTAGTCTACATCGTCCATCTGTGTGATGCCAGTGTAAGTCGGCATGTGGGCTTCTGCGACTGGTAAGTCTGGTGAACCAGACGAAGAAGATGTAGATGGTGGGTTGTCATCTGGTTGTCGGGAAGATGAAGCCATAATTTCAGAAGAAATCTTAAGGAAAGCTTGAGAGAGTAGGGCTTCTGAAATTGAATGATCGTAAAAGGTTTTTCCGTCGAAAAGGCATCGGGTATTTATACCCAAGTCCATGCAGGATCAGACGATCAAGATTGACGCTCAGCAATCGGGGATCGACGGTCATCAGCAGGCCCGGTTTCCTGTGCGACGTGCGCGGTCGTGCTGACGTGGGCTACGTCGTGTAGCTGACGTGGCGCTCAGCGATTGGTGGCAACCAAACGTCGGACTGCGCAGACGCTGTGCGCATTAAATGTGGCATTAAATGCCGCATTAAATTCTGAGAGTTGTACACGCTACTTGGATTTGAACAATCCCGCCTTTTCTGAGACAGCTGGTATGACTGGTCATCAGTTGCATATACCAGTTTCATACTTCCCCCTAACTGGTTGGCCTCTTCATCAGTTAGCAACTGATACCACTTGCTGGTAGTTCTTGCTGCTGGCAAACTTCCATCAGTTATCCGCTGGCAACTGGAAAGATGGAAAATTGAGCGCTTGGACTCAATTTTATTCCGCATAAACTTCTCTTCTCTTGGAATTGGGAGCTGGGACCCAATTTCGCTTCAACTGATGGCCTATGCTGGCATGATTCCACCAGTAGACACCAGTTGTTAGATAGAGATACCACTGAAATAAAAACAACTAAGAGCTTGGACTTAGTCGTAATCAGCGTCCTCCAGAAGATCAAGAACAGAATGAGAGCTGGGACTCATTCTTCCTCATCATTGGGGCTCACATCAATCTCCATAAGACCGAGTTTGATGCACAACTCCTTGAATCTTGCTTCTGGCAGTGGCTTGGTGAAGATGTCAGCCAGTTGATCTTCAGTTCTGATATAGTCCACGCTGACATCCTTCTTCTCGACATGATCACGAATGAAGTGATGTCGAATATCTATGTGCTTGGTTCTGGAGTGATGAACCGGATTCTTCGTGATGCACATAGCACTATTGTTGTCGCAATAGATTGGAACACAGCCAGTGTCCACTTCATAATCCTCCAGTTGTTGCTTGATCCAGATAATTTGAGCACAGCAACTGGCAGCGGCAACATATTTAGCCTCAGTGGTAGATGTAGCAACTGAGTGTTGCTTCTTGCTAAACCAACTGATTAGCTTGTGTCCTAGAAACTGACACGTACCACTGGTACTCTTTCGGTCAATACGGCATCCAGCGAAGTCTGAATCTGATATCCAATGAGTGTAAGCTCATCATTCCTGGGATACCATATTCCGAGAGATTCAGTCCCCTTCAGATATTTCACTATCCTCTTGGCAGCTTCCATGTGTGACTTCTTCGGATTTGCTTGAAATCTGGCACACACTCCGACTGAATAAGAAATGTCGGGTCTGCTGGCTGTGAGATAGAGAAGTGATCCAATGATTCCTCGGTAAATGGTAGGATCAACTGATTCACCTTGCTCATCAAGGAATATTTGACAACTGGTGCTCATAGGTATTCTGAGGGACTTAGTTTTCTCTGGGCAATATTTCTGAATTAAATCCTTCGTATACTTTCGCTGGCTGATAAAAATTCCATCAGCTGACTGCTGGACCTGGAGTCCGAGAAAGTATGTTAATTTGCCCATCATACTCATCTGAAATGATGTCTGCATCAGTTGAGAAAACTTCTCGCAGAGAGTTATATTCCTTGATCCGAATATGATGTCATCTACATAGATCTGCACCATTAGCATGTCACCTCCATCCTTGAGAAGAAAGAGAGTCCTATCAATCTTCCCTTTCCGAAATCCATTGCTGGTAAGGAATTGTGACAGCGTTTCGTACCAAGCCCTGGGCGCCTGTTTCAATCCATACAGGGCCTTCCTTAGCTTGTACACCTTGGTGCCAACTTCAAAGCCTGGAGGTTGCTCGACATATACCTCCTCTTTTAGCTCGCCATTCAAGAAGGCGCTCTTCACATCCATCTGGAACACTGTGAAGCCGTGATATGCTGCATACGCAAGGAACAGCCGTATCGCCTCCATTCTGGCAACTGGTGCGAAGGTCTCATCGAAATCGATCCCTTCACACTGCCTGTAACCTTTGGCGACTAATCGAGCTTTATTTCTGACCACGGTGCCATTCTCATCTCGCTTGTTTTTGAAAACCCACTTGGTGCCAATCACTGACTGATGTGATGGTCTCTCCACCAAGTCCCAAACGTTATTGCGAGTGAATTCTGCAAGCTCCTCTTGCATGGCATTGATCCAATCGGCAGAATCGAGCGCCACTCCTATGGAAGTAGGTTCCATTTGAGAAATAAAGCAACTCAGGAGCGCACTGCCGTGTCGAGTCTTGACAGAACCTTCCGGATCACCGAGAATAGCATCAGTTGGGTGATCCCTCAGCCATTTGGGAGGACCAGCGACTGCTGGTGCCGGCTGTGAACTAGGTTCATCTGTCCTGACGACTGGTGCTTCCACATTTCCACCAGTCGGGGCTGCAACATCAGCTGGTGCTGGACCTTCACCAGTTGGAACAACTTCATCAGCATCACCTTCTGACTGGTTGTCTGAACCTTCACCAACGTTGTCAGCATCAGCTGGAACATCCATTCCAGCTGGTCCATCATTGCCTTCTTCTTCAAAAAGGCCAGTAGGGATTCCCCCTAGATTGTTGCATGGATTACTCAGAGAGATTGAGTGAAAGGTCTCAGCAAGGTCATTTGCATCACCGACCCTCTCAGGTTGCTGATGGGCACCTGAGGGAACTGGTTGTGAAGATGATCCATTCATAGGTCTAGTCGAACCAGTTGGTTGAGCATCGGAAGAATTCCTGCCCAACTGGTCGCTGACATCCTCGACCTCAGGAACATCTTCAGCCAGTTGGCGTAAGGTCCTGCGCACTAAAGTAGCTTCATCAAAAACAACATTGCATGTTATTTCCACAAGCTGGGTAGTCTTGTTAAATACTCTATAGCCCTTGTGAGAGGGATGTCCATATCCGACAAACACACCCTCATCAGCCTTAGGCGAGAAAGCATTTAACTTCGACTTCCCATTATTATGGATATAACATGGTGAACCGAATGCACGAAGATGAGCTATAGAAGGCTTACGACCAAAGTACACTTCGTAGGGAGTTTTCTGGAGTCTGTCGTTGATCCCGCTTCTATTCTGAGTGTAGCAGGCAGTCACCAACGCTTCTCCCCAGAAACTCTGTCCCAAGCCGGACTCAGCCAGCATGGACCGGACTGCTTCTTTCAGCGTCCTGTTCCTACGTTCTGCCAGTCCATTCTGCTGCGGTTGCCTTGGAGTAGATCTCTCATGCTTGATCCCGGCCTCCGCGCAAAAATCCATCAGCGGACCGTTGCAGAATTCAGTCCCATTGTCCGAACGAATTCGCTTCACTACTGCTTCGCGTTGCTTCTGCGCTTGGATGATCAACTCAGGAAGAATCACCTTCACCTCATCCTTTGTCCTAAGCAACTTGACCCATGTATAGCGCGAGTAGTCATCAACTACTACCAGCGAATATCGCCTTCCTCCAATGGTTTGCGGCGTTACTGGTCCAAACAGGTCCATATGTAACAGCTCAAGTACCTGACTGGTACTGGGGCAAACAGGTGACTGGCTCTTAAAGGACTTCTTGGTTTGCTTGCCTTGCTGGCATGCCTTGCAAATTCCTTCCTTCTTGAACCCACCCTTGGGAAGACCATCTACAAGATCATGCTTGGTTAGGTAATTAATAGTTTTGAAATTCAAATGACTTAACCTTTTGTGCCACAGCCAGATAGTTTCCATGGAACTGGTGGCTACAAAACATGTATCAGTCTTCCCGCTTTGCCAGTCAACGACATAAAGGCCTCCTTTCCTGACACCTCTCAGCTTGGTCTCACCAGAATCTTCATTCTTGATCTGGCACCCAGACTTGTCAAACACAATGGTATAACCATTGTCACACAGCTGACTGATGCTCAGGAGGTTGTGCTTCAGGTTGGTAACAAGGGATACGTTCACAATACGCACATCATCTTTCTCGATGCAGCCCTTGCTAATAACTCTGCCCTTGGAGTTATCACCAAAAATGACTGGAGGTCCTCTGACCTTGGTAAGCTCTGAGAACAGGAACTCCTCACCAGTCATATGAGCGGAGCAACCACTATCAATGATCCACTCGCTCGACCTCTGAAGCTGACTTGCATGACCTAGTTCCTGCAAGAAAAATAGAATCATTTAGGTCCCCGATCATCAGCGGGTCCTGCAGGGTTAGATCTCTGGATCATTCCTTTCGGAATCCAGACTTGTGTGATCTTCAGCTTGGTGTTACCCTTGCTGACATCACCTGTGGCCTTTCCCTTCCTTTTAAAATAATGCATGGTTTTGGAAGGTGTGGCTGTGTGTGCAGATCCTCTGGAGGTATTCTTCCTCCAAGAGTGTCGGAAATTTCTTTCCGACTGATCGTGTTGCCTTGGTGGTCTCTGAAATTGAGGGCCACGATGATTAGCCTTCCCAGCCCTTGAGAAAAGGTTTTGATTGGGTTCAGGCCTCCGATAGGTGTTCCTCCTATCGGGAAATATCCTCCTCTCAGTATTCCGCTGAGATTTGGATCCCTTGCAAGTATGCTGGCAACTGGCATACTTGTAAGGTTGTGCGTGGAATCCCTTGACAGCTGGTGCTGGCTGTAGGATTCTACTGGCAGCTGACGCTGACTTCCTTGCCTTAGAATATTTCGGCTTAGTCTGCGTCCTGGGGTGTGCTGGCGTCCTGTCAGCAGAGGATCTTGCCAGTTGAGGATTTTGTCTTGATGACTCACCTATGTATCTGGACTTATGGTTCCTGTGTTGATCAGCCACACGGGACTGACTGGCATAACCAGCTGGTGCTGATGCATTTGCCAGTTGGCCCTTACCCTTACCAGTACTGATTTGTTCGGGTTGATTTATGCTCAAATCTTTTGTAAATCCCAACCCGGACTTATCAGAAGGCTTTCTCCAATGACTTAGAGCTGCCTCCAAGTCTTTCGAGCCTTTATTTAGAAAATTGATTTTGTTTTCTTGCTCCAGAACGAGATTGTGAAAGTTATCTCGTTCAGTTTTTGCAATTTGGAAATCTTGGAGCAATTCAGAATGAGCCTTTTTCAAACTTGCTAGCTCTTCGCTGATGGACCTCGATTTTTCAATCTCACTGGTCAAAACAGTAATTTGACCTTTCAGCGAAGCATTTTCACCAGCCAAAACATTTTTTATTTCATAAAATTTTAAAAATTCATGCTGAAGAACATCTAAAGTGACGTCTTCTGAGTCGGAGCAATGCGACTCAGAATCGTCTATGATTTGTACTGGCATGATATGCAATTGAGGAACTGATTGTACCTCATTGTCAGCAGCAAGTGCCAGTTGTTCCTCATCTTCAGCATCTTCTTCAGCTGGCTCTTCTCCGAGAGCTGCCATAAACGCCAGGAGAGCTTCTTCTTCTGACTCGCCATCTGACTCGAACTCCCCATCATCATGATCGGGTATGTCAGGCACCTCAGTCCTGGTCAGCATGGCTTTGGCAACAGCCTTGGAAGCACACTCTTCAAAGAGCTTCTTCAGCCTTTCCCTCTCAGTTTTGTCCACCTGTGGACATTCAAACTTTAAGTGATCAGGGGATTGGCACTGAAAACAGGCACGAGGAGCTCTCTTGACAAATTTTCCGTCAGATGAGCTAGAAGAAACTCCCTGTTTTGACTTGGCTTTTTCCAGAAGGAAAGCCAGTCTTTTCATCTGTTGCTCTAGTTCAGCGATAGAGCTCTCGCCGCCTTTGGAATGAGATCCTGATGCGAACTGGATCTCCTTCGGCTGGTTGTGCTGTGCAGCGGGTCTCTCAGCATGGAAGGGCTTCTTGTGCTTCCAATTGAAGTCCTTTTTGACGAAGTACGCCTCGTCCTGAGCTTTAACGCTGGGGGATCCAACATTCCTGATGGCCTCGTTCTTATTCACCATCTGGATGTCCCACTCGTGTGCCTGCAACTGAGCAAACAACTCCTTGGGAGTCATCTTGGACAGGTCCTTTTCCTTCAGAGCTGTCGTCTTCACGAACCAATCTTCTTTAGGCATCTTGGACAGAATCTTCGAGTTAAGATCAGCATTGTCGTACTCTCTGCCCAGAGACTTCAGCTTGCTGACAATGGCGTTGAATCTCGCCTCCATCTCCTTGATGGTTTCTCCAGTCAGCATCTGGAAGGACTCATATTTGTCCACTGCAACCTGCAATTTGTTGCGTTTCATTTGGTCAGTTTCTTGACATAGACTATCAAGATAATCCCATACTCCCTTGGAATTATCAAACTGGAGGGCTTCCTCCATCAGCGACTTAGGAAGAGAAGCCAGGATCAGCTCGTGAGCAATGGAATCCAACTGATTCCGCTTCCTGTCCTCGGCGTTCCATTCGCTTTGAGGCTTTGGGATCACAGCAGCTGGACGATCTCCTAGCTGGTGCTGTATCATGGTGATCTCAATCGGCCCTGTCTCTAGCACATCTTTCATCTCTGGATGGATGCTCTTTAGAGAGATGAGCGACCTCTTTCGCCATATATCATGCTTCACAGTCCCGTATTCGAGTAGCTTCGGATTATTCATCTTGATGTACCTGAGCTAATCAAACAGACAAACAAGGTGCAAGGAAAATGGATCTCGGTCCTAAGCGACACAGAAACGAACGGTCTGTAAGAACCGTCCGCTCTGATACCACTTGTTGGTCCCGGTTTATCAGAGTGTATAACGTTACGCAGCGGAAATATTGGACTTATAAGTCTAACTTGCACTCTGTCCTGCTGGTTGGTCAGCTGACTGGCTGGCTGGCTGGTCAGCTGATAGCTCAACACTTAGAATATATTAAGCCTAGTTTGCACAGTTATCAGATTTCAGATATACACCAGCACTTGAGTGCTGGGTTTCAAATACAAATTTAAATACTGAAAGCAGATAAAGGCAAAGGATTTTTATAGTGGTTCGATCAACTGATCTACGTCCACTCTCCAGTCGACTCACTGGAAATTCACTATAAGAGTAATCCGGTACAAAGTTCCTACGATCTATCTCCAGCTGGTAGATGCCCCGTCTACCAGTCCACTGGATCAACCGCTCCCGGTCCTTGTCCTTCTTCAACTCTTCGTCAGATGGATGGAGTGCGAGCACGTCACTTCAACCTCCTCCTCTGACTGGTTGGGTGTTGAGTTCTCCCAAGAACGTAAATCCTCTACGGCAAACTGCCCATAATAACTCAAGAGCTGGCTGGCTCTGGAGCTGCTATGTTCTTCCTCAGAAAGAGAAAGAACACCAGGTGAGGTCTAAACTTACAAGCAGGAAGCTTGAAGTCTCGTGTTTGAAAGATATCAACACACGGAAAAGCTTTAAAGAAAGCCTCGAAAGATGCTTGCTTGCTAGCAATGAATGTTCGTTCTTTCGGTAGTTGGAGAGTATTGAATGTTCAGGATGCCAGCGTGTAAGCGTCGAAGCCAGTAACTAACCTCTTAAATGTTGGTAGCTCCGACCTATTTATAGACGCAGGATCCCATTCAAATTTCTAGCCGTTTGGACACATCCGGAATGGGTCTCTGTCCTCGGATGTACTTCAGACGGCGGCAGGTAGGAATTTCAGGAAAACCCCATACCTGTGTCTACTTTTTCTGACACAGACCTCTTTGTGTCAGAACGGCATTATTTCGTCAGTACGAGGAATCGCAACTGGTGTCTTGAACTGATAGACTTTAAGGATATCCTTCCTTAAAGTCTTACTTTGTCAGTATATTCCTCAGACGAATCTTCTTTTTGTCTCTAAGACTCTGGGAGAACGAATCTTCAATTCTGCTGGTAACCTCCGACTGGTAGAACATACTGGTGATCTTGTGCTGGCAGTCTCTGCTGGTGACTTTCCTTAGCACAATCAAGGTCTACCAATTTGTCTGGATGTTAACCCTTTCTTGGAATCTCCCATGACTGGTGGCTTCACCGCTGGTGAATAGTGTCAGCCAGAACACGTATTCTGCTGGTAGGATTTGTCAGCCTCCTGCTGGTGAAATCCTTCCAACTGGTGAACAGTAGCCAGTCATTAGCTCTTGACTCCACGCTGATGAACAGTGTCAGCATGGGTCTGTCAGTCGTCTGCTGGTGAGACTTCTCTCAACTGGTAAGCACATCTCATGCTGGTGAACAGTAGCCAGCATGAGTCTTGATCAGCTACGACTTACAACTCAAAAGACCTAAACAGGACTTTACATTTGAGACTAGAGCTATTCTAGAGACAAACTGACGCTGGTTGGACTTAGGATTTGATCCACCAAAACACTTAAACACCAAATCAAAGATCTAAGTTATCAACTGGGGAAGGGAAACTTAGATAATTTTCCCAACAATATCAGATGTGACCTGAGCAAGACATCGATACTCTGCTTCAGTGCTAGAACGAGAAACTATCGTTTGCTTCTTTGAACACCAAGAGACCAAATTTCCACCAAGAAACACACAATACCCTGAAACAGACATTCGATCATCAACGTCGGAAGCCCAATCTGAGTCCGAGAAACCAACGATGTTCAGCTTACTTGAGGGAGTGATGTGTAAACCATGATCTATAATGCCTGCTAAATATCGAAGAATCCATTTTATGGCCTTCCAGTGAGTGTCTAATGGAGAAGCCATAAACTGACTAACTCTATTAACACTATACTTCTGTACAACTTTCCATTAACTGTTGATTGGCCTTCAAATTTCGATAACCATCGTATCAGAGGCTATGTTCAAGTTAGACAAATCACTGGTGATGTGGTGGGTAGCACCAGAATCAGGATACCAGGAGGTGTTGTGCTCGAAAGAGGCATATGAAGGCGTTTGAACTGCAGATATGTGAGCAACATTCAGATTCGGATGATGCTGAAATGAGATTTGTTGTTGTTGGTGGTGGTTGGATGAATTATGAGCTGTGTATGGATTCTGTGCTGCAAAAGCTTGATCAAATCTATGCCAGCATTTGTCGGCTGTGTAGTTAGGCTTTCTATAGACTTGACAAAAAGTCCTACCACTTTGAGATCTGTTTCTTCCTCTGAAACCTCCTCTCTGATTTCTGCTTCCATTAAGCTGGTTAAAACTTTGATATCCTCTGCCTCAACCACCTTGAGAAAGGGGGTTGTAACTTTTCTGCAGCGAGTTGTAAGATAACATATTGGCTACTGGCTGAGAACCTTCAATTTTGATGATATGTCCTTTGGTCGACTCCGGTCTTGATTCAAAACTCAAAAGCAAGGCTTGTACATCATCAATGGAGACTGGTTCTATCCTGGAGGTGATATTGACCATGACAGCATCGTATTCACATCCTAGACCAGAGAGAATATGAAGCACGTGATCTTCCTCTGAGACTTTATACCCAGCTGAGCTGAGTAGATCACAACAAACTTTTATTTTGTTCAAGTAATCTCTCATAGACAGATTTTCCTTTTTGAGTGTTTGAAGCTGCAACTTGTACTGCATCAGTTTGGCACAGGATTGGCTCGCAAAATTTGTCTCCAATGCTCTCCACAGTTCAGCTGCGGTGGTTAATCCAACTGAGGATCATGATTTCTTCAGACAAGGAAGATTGGATCTATGCACATAGTAACTGATCCTTCCTTATCCAGACTTGATGCTCTGGATTCAACCTCTTCTTTTGGCTGTCTTCTTCAACGATCCATTCATCTGGTGGCATGTCTGTTCCATAGAGGGATCCTTCGAGGCCATATCCACGTACTGTGGTAAGTATCTGCTACTTCCATACCAAATAGTTGTTTTCTGTAAGTTTGATAGAAAGAGAGTGGTTTTGAGGAAATAGAGGAGTGGTTGAAGAAACTAATGCAGATCCAGAACTTTGAGAGGTCTTCCCATCCATGGTAATAAAAGTAAACTAAATAGAAAAGAAAAGGAGGAGCGAGGGGTAACAGAGACAGGTATTAAAAACATGGCTCTCTGATACCATGAAAGAATTTGATAGGGATAGACATAGGAGGATTTTTTAATATGAAGCTCAAGAGAGTTGTCATTTCAATTCACTGTTTTTCATTATAAAATGAGGAGAGATACACATGTATTTATATCTATCAAATACAAATCACTCAATTACAAACTCTGTACTCCTAAAACCAACTCTACAATTGTAAAGGCACACAACCTTACAAGTTAGATAATAACAAAATACTGCAAATATAGGGCAAGTTTCAGAGATCCCTTAATTACTTGTTGATGAGTTCATATTTTCACTCATTATTGGTTTGATTTATCTTTGTTTTTCATTGCATTTTCATTTTTTTTAGTTATTTTTATTGCATGAATCACTCTAGGAGGGTATTGCGTTTGTAGTGGTGTATTTTTGCAGGTTTGAGGTCGAATTCACCGAAATTCCGTTCCGAAAGCAGTGACGTGCAAGAGTAGCAGTGAAGGATTTCCCCACACAAGGAATTCGGGCTATTGGCGCATAGGAATGGATAGAGCTTTGAATTAGCTTTCCAACGCAACTGGAATCGGATCAATCGGAGTTCGGGAGAGGAAGTTATGGCCAAAACCGTGAGATCGCGCAGATCGACATCAACTGGCGAGTGGACACACGCGCGTCGATCGACGCAAGACCCGCGTCGATCGACGGAGACGTTTTTGGCGAGATTCTGGGCGGATTTCACGTATCTTGGGCGAGATTTGGTCAAAATTGAAGAGATATATCATATTGGAAGCCCTGAAGACTCAAGATTGAAGATATATTCATTGTAGGACTTGGAGATATAGATATACATCAAATCTAATCCTATTTCCTCTAGGATTCAGCCTTCTAAAGCCCATACAAACACTATAAATACCCCCCTAGATTAGTTTATTCAGTGGATTTCACTCCCTATATGAATTTCAATTCATATATTCTTCTCAACCTCAATTTCTGTAGTTAGGATTTTATTTTATTTTATGCACCTTTGAATTTATGTTTTTATTTTTAATGCAAGTTTATTTCAGTTTAATTATTTCTTTTATTTCTACGGTTTGAATATTATTTTGAATGCATGTTTAGGATTAATTAATTAGGTTCAGATTCCTGTGTTTATTTCATAATTCTAGATTAATTCAAGGACCGAGAGGTGACGATTAATTTAGATGTCTAGCTATTGATAGAAGGACCGAGAGGTGAATATTAATAGTGGGATTAGGAATGCATGATACAATCTACACTATCCAAACAGATGTACTAGACTGTAGGAATTGAACTGATTTGCTTATCGGATTGACTAATTTGGTGTACTTTGAGACCGAGCGGAGATAGTCACTAATTAGTAATCTAGGTTATATTTGCCAAACAAGGAAATATAGCATTGTTGCAGTATTCCACCTGTTAAATTAATTGATTCCTACATGTTATCCATAATAAGATTTCTTCCCTAGGATTTGTGTTTCATTTAAGTTTATATTTTATTTTCTCTTCCTAGTTTAATAAACAAAACCTGATTTTGAAGTACTCAAACAATTAATCTGAAACTGTGTTTTAGTACATAGGACTATTTCGCATATATTTTCTCTGTGGGTTCGACATTCGAGTTATAAATTTATTTGACCACTATATTTGCAATTAATCTGGTAGAAATATCAGTGATCACTTGTCCTCTTGCCTTGACTCTGAATTACAAGTGGACTCCATTGCTGAGTTGGACAGTTGCAGCTGATTTGGTATCTTAACAAATATTGAGTAAAATATTAAAATATATATTTTCAGGTGATGATTTAATCCAAAATTTATTGTTTGATTAAGGTATTTTAACAAATTTTCATATAAAAATATGTTCTTTGACTATATTTTATATAAGTTGATAAAAATAACTAAAAATGGCGATGTGTTTTATAAAATAGATCGTTTTAAATAAATAAGTCTTTAAACAAAATCAAAATGCAAGAATTACAAATTCACATATTGTAAGTGTGAAAATAACGATTTGACAACTGGATCAAATTTTCTATTCTTTAATGATGTTTCATTTTATATTTTATTATTGCATGTGCTAATTTTAGTAATTATTTTTACAAAGACAAAAATAATGTAAAATATAATATATTTAAAAAGCATAACTAAAAACCATATACAATGGACCTATGGTTATGAAATTTTAATTATATTCATTCATAAATTGAAAGATTTAATTCTATCAATGTTATTATAATCGAAGAATCAATCGAACTCTTATCCCTTTTATATTTAAATAAAAATATTATTGATCAATTAGATTTAAAATTAATCATATCAATTATCTAAAAGATAAATTTTCATTTCGATGATGATAAAATATCTTTAGCTGATTTATACGCATTTCGAATAACAACTAATTTATTTATAAAAAACAAACAAACAAACAAACAATCTATACAAATGAAATAAAGTGATACTTTACTTACAATCTAAAACGATACAATGTGTTCAATGCACATCGTGTATCTATTAAACTCACTAAATACTTTATACTCAGAATATTTTATATGCATAAATAATAATTAATAAATTGTAGTTTGAAGAGACCTAATTGTAATTAATAAATTGTAAACTCATTGCGGTCCAAACATTTACTTGAAGAGACCTAATTGTCAACAACAACAAAAAAAAAATAGTGAAGTTTAATTTAAATTTTTTTAAAGTTTTATTTATTTGGTTAGAGAGAATTCATGAGAAATGGGGCACATTTCTTGCATGAAGTCTGGGTCGGCCATGTGAGAGGTGCACTAGAACGGAACTTGTGACTGAAGAACATTATTTTATCAATTTCTAATTAAAAATAAAAATTAATATTTTATTTCTTTTACTATTGAAAGATTCTACCAATAAAGATAATTTTCCATTTTCTTATAGAAAAGTCTTCCATGAGACGGTCTTATTATTTTTTATGGTGAAACGAGTTTAATTCTTTCCATATATATAATTTGGATCTTTTAATTAATATCTCTTAAAATATAAATTATAGCAAATTCTCATGTTGGTCATTATGCAACTACTACTGCAATTTGGGAGTTGGCACGACAACGGAAGATCGGAGGGGATAAATAATATCCTGGCGCTAAATTCTGAGACCACGCCCGACGCGGCAAGCTCAGCGTTGCTACGTTGAAATTATGGTTGTCAATTAGGGCTCTAGTGATGTTAATGCCCGTGTGGGCTGCGACATTACTTCCGAGTATTGAAGGTTTAATAGATGTTTACATGATTTCTCTACATCACGATTTATTAGCGGTTAAAGTGGAATAATGATATCTCAATTGCATTTTCCAGCTTGTGTTCATTTCGATTGTTTGATTTTTTTTTTCTTTCTCCTCAGGCACGTTGTTCTTCCATGGGGAGTTGCCAGATTGCTTCCGAAGAATCGCCTTCTCTCCGAAGTAAGTCGGATTTTCTCATAGAGTAGACTTCTTAGGGCTTTGGATTTTTTTTTTCACATTTTACTGGTTAGCTTTAGCGATTTTGTTTGATGTTGATAGGTTAGAGTTTTGATGCTATAATCGATATTGATGGATTTATTCAATTAATTCAAAAAATAGATGTTTTTTTATCGAATGAGTAGCAGTGTTCATCCGTGTGGTTTCTGAAGAAACTATTCAATTAAGAATCTCAAAAGTGATGAGACAAGCATCCGCCATTCACACATTCAAGGTGCCTGTTTGTGTTAAGAAGTGATGGCGGATAGATCGACTTCTCCTACCAGAAGTGTTACCTCCGAGATAAGTACCCTTGTGCATAAAAGATTCATAAAAGAGCATTTTAAACGTTGCAGCGGCTGAGAGAGTATATAGGCTATAGCAACCAACAGAAAGAAGGATGTTTCATAGTGCTTCTGGGTAGAAAGTAGAAACTCTTGTTTTATGTGTTAGGATATAATAGATATATTCATATCTTTATGTATAGTGTACATATCTAGAATAGATTTACTTTAGATTTGCTTTCTCCTATATATACACTTCTATGTACATCAAATTATTTGAGTGAAATACAGGAAATATATTTCCCTACATGGTATCAGCCTAACCTTGGCTAAAACCCTAATTCCTCCAAAACCCTAGTCGTGGTTCTTCCTTCGCGTCACCATGGCTGCTCCGATCGATCATGGTTATCTTCCGACGTTGCCTCTCTCGAACATCATTCATATGGTCAACATAAAACTTACCTCTGCCAACTATCTTCTTTGGCACGCTCAGATCGAACCACTCCTCATTACTCAGAATTTCATGCCATACGTGGGCGGTTCCATTCCGGCCCCTCCTCGTTCTCTCGTTGTTGCCCCTGGCGCTACCGCGGCCCCGAACCCTGAGTTCTCAAAGTGTTACTCTTGTGATCAGTTGATAAAGTTATTTCTTGTCTCTACACTCACTGAGGAGTCCATGGCCGTTATCATCGGCTGCTCGACGTCGCATGATGTCTGGTCCACGCTATCTCGCGCTTACAGCCATCGATCAAAAGCCCGTGAGTCAAGCAAGGAGGTCTGACCATCTCTGATTACGATGGTCGCTTCAAGGGTTTGTGTGATCAACTCTCGGCCATCGGACGTTCCATTGACAACTCTGATAAATCTCATTGGTTTCTCAGAGGCTTGGACCCAACATACTCGACTTTTACGGCCGCTCAGATGGCCCAAGAACCGCTTCCAGCTTTTGACATCCTTCTTGCCTGAGCCATCAGCCATGAGCTCTTCATTTGTGGTTCTGAACCATCAACTTTGTCTCAGCCCGTTGCTTTTCAGGCGTCATCCAAGTCGCATGATTTCGGTGGAAAGTCTGCTGCCTCCAAGTCTCGCGGTCGTTCTTATGGTGGTAACTGAAAGAAATGTCCGTCGTGGTGTTCTTTTTGCAGGCAAATTGATCATGATGTTTTTTACTGCCCAAAATGCTTTGATAGGTCTTATGTGTGTTCTTGTCGTCCGCTGCCCTCGGCGAATCTAGCCGAATTTTTTTCGGCTCAATGCTCTGTCTCTTCACCTCCGGTTTCCGACTGGTATCTGGACACCGGCGCCTCTGCTCATATATCCGTTGATTCGTCCTCCTTGGACAATGTTGCTGACTATTCGGGTTCTGACTATGTGGTTGTTGGTAACGGTGCTTGTCTCCGTATTACTCATACGGGCTCTCTCTCCATCTCTGATTCTTTATCTTTACGCCATGTGCTTGTGGTTCCTTCAATTACTAAGAATATTATATCTGTTAGTAGACTGACTCATGACTTTTCGATTGACGGTTTGTTTACTAATTCGCAGCTGCAGATTCGGAATCGCGCAACCGGAAAGATTGTCGCCACCGGCGTGCGTAAGCATGGGTTGTATGTCCTCCGACAATCCGTTCCTGCCCTAACCGCTTCCTTGTCGTCCAGCCCGCCTCGTGCCCCCTTCGAGACGTGGCATAATCGGCTCGATCATTCCTCTCCGAAAGTCATTAGTCTACTCAAAAAGCTTAGTTTCCTTTCTACTTCGTCTCCTGTTTTGCATGACAATTTGTGTACATCTTGTCAGTTAGCTAAAAACACACATTTATCTTTTCCTGTTTCTGATAAACGCGCCTCCAATGTCCTTGATCTTATTCATTGCGATCTTTGGGGGCCATCGCCCGTTAAATCAAAATCTGGTTTTCGTTATTATGCTGTGTTCATTGACGATTTTTCTAGATTTACTTGGTTCTATCCGCTGCATGCTAAATCTGATTTTTTCGAGATTTTTCTTAATTTCCACGTGTTTGTTGAAACTCAATTCTCCCAAAAACTTAAGAAATTTCAAAGCGATGGTGGTACTGAATTCACCAACTCTCGACTCAAAAATCATTTTGCTAAATCTGGAATCCATCACTTAATCTCTTGCCCCTATACACCCTCTCAAAACGGTTGTGCTGAACGTAAACACCGTCACATAACTTAAATGGGTCCCTCATTGCTTTTTCAATCCTCCTCTCCTCTCTCGTTATGGGTAGAAGCATTTAGTACTGCCGTCTATATAATTAATCGGCTTCCCAATCCCCTCCTTAAAAACGCCTCCCCTTTCGAACTTATGTTTCAAACCAAACCATCTTATGACTCTCTTCGCACCTTCGGGTGTAGAGTCTTCCCCTGCCTCAGAGATTACACCAAACACAAACTCGAGCCTCGTAGCCTGCCTTGTGTATTTATCGCGTATAGTTCAAATCACAAAGGTTTTTGTTGTCTAGACCCTCTCTCAAATCGAGTCTATATTATGCGCCATGCTCGGTTTGCTTCTCCACCTTCTTTACCTCCTCCTCATCACCCCATGCAGACGCGCGCTCGGTCCGGAATATTTAAACCTCGATATTCAGTTGACATTAATCTGGTTTCTGTGTTTTCTATTTCTGTAGCTCTACCAGAACCTCGTGGAATTAAGTCTGCTCTTAAGGTTCTTGAATGGACTCAAGCCATGCATGAGGAGCTCACAGCTTTATCCAGAAATAATACCTGGACTCTGGTTCCACGCCTGACAAATGCTAATGTTGTTGGTTCTAAATGGGCGTACCGGACCAAGCTGCTTGTTGACGGCTCTATTGATCGCTATAAAGCTCGGCTAGTTGCTCAGGGTTTTAGCCAAGTCCCTGGGTTCGATTTCACTCACACCTTTAGTCCAGTGGTGAAAGCTTCAATTGTTCGCATCATCCTTGCCTTGGTTGTAATGCGCTCTTGGCCGATTCATCAATTGGATGTCAAGAATGCTTTCTTGAATGGAATTCTATCTACTCCGGTCTTCATGGAGCAGCCTCCAGGATTTATTAACTCTCGGCATCCGACTCACGTCTGTTCCCTGATCAAGGCAATCTATGGACTCCGGCAAGCACCACTGGCTTGGTACCAGCGCTTCCGGACCTTCTTATTATCTCTTGGTTTTCTGACTCGGAAGACAGTTCTTATATACTTATTGGTGTACGTGGACGATATCATCATCACAGGAAATAACTCACACGCCATCGTTGCCCTGATGTCGAAACTGAACTCGAAATTTCGCACCAAAGACCTCGGCAAACTTGGATGTTTTCTTGGTCTTGAAGCCTTCCACTCTTCTTCTGGTTTGTATCTCACGCAGACAAAGTATGCTTTGGAAATATTGCACCGTGCAAAGATGACTGATGCAAAGCCTGTTTCCACCCCCTTAGCTCCCGGCATGACATTCACGACCGACGGGCCCTCCTTTGAGGACCCGACTCTATATCGCTCTATTCTTGGCGCTTTACAGTATCTTACCGTTACTCGGCCGAATCTTGCGTACTTGGTCAACACCATGAGCCAGTATCCACAACATCCGACAATTGAGCATTTTCAGGCTCTCAAGCGCATCCTGCGCTATGTGAAAGGTACTGTGCGTTTTGGCTTGACATTCACTCCGGGAAGTCCTCACTTATGTGGTTATTCCAATGCTGATTGGGCTCGTTGTCCAGACACGCATCGATCAACCTATGGTTATTCCATATTCCTCGGTCCGAACCTAGTCTCTTGGAGTGCTAAGAAGCAGCCAACGGTCTCCCGGTCAAGTTGTGAGTCGGATTATCATGCCATCGCCAATACAGCCTCTGAAATAGAATGGATAGCTAATCTCCTGCGTGAACTGAGAGTGTATCTAATGTCGACTCCGATTTTGTACTCGAACAATGCATCTGCCTTATTTCTCACTCAGAATCCAGTATCTCACAAGAGGGCCAAACACATCGACATTGACTATCACTATGTCCGTGAGCTCGTGGCTTCCGACAAGCTTCCTACCAAGTTCGTTCAGTCTGAGGATCAAATTGCTGACATCTTCACGAAGAGTTTATCCCGAGACCTCTTCGAGCACTTCTGCAACAAGCTTCGACTTTCACCTCCGTCTTCGCTTGCGGGGGGGTGTTAGGATATAATAGATATATTCATATCTTTATGTATAGTGTACATATCTAGAATAGATTTACTTTAGATTTGTTTTCTCCTATATATACACTTCTATGTACATCAAATTATTTGAGTGAAATACAGGAAATATATTTCCCTACATTATGTATTTATCTTGAGAATAATATACCCATTTCCCTCTATGTTTTGCACACTTTAGGCTTTTATTTTGTCTTGTACTTTTTGGAATTTGGATGAATGCAGATGGATCCTTCGAGCATTAAGGCATGAACTATGTTATGGGAAAGAGTAAGGAAATATTTGGCAAAATGATTGTTTTGTGGCACTTCACTTGATGGTTATTTATTATGATGAAATCTTCTTCCTCATAAAATAGCCAAGATGGTATGTTTAACTTTGTTTTTTATATTTCCTGTTATACGACAAATCTTTCTAGTACTCCTTTTTTCCAATGCCAGAGCACATTGATTTGCAAATCTTTGTTGCCTTTCTAAATTCTTCTCTCTCAACTTGTGTTCAAGATTTTGCTTGGTATGTTGGCTTTGTTTTTTTAGTCTCGGATTGTGGATCGGTTTTGGCTTTCTCCTTTTAATTATGTGTTTGTGGCCAAAATTTGATTGCCTGGGAAAACTTCACGTGAAGTGAGATTTTGTTAAATATGGTGTTGTTCTGTTAAAAAAAATAGAGAGTTGTTAATTAGCAAATTTGAAAGATGTGTTTACTTAGAGAATATGTTGTATTTAATTAATTAAAATAATGTAATTTTTTAATTGAAATAGTGCTAGTTCTTGAGATTAAAAAGATGCATTTTACTAACATAAAAAATATATTTTATTGATAGAAAAGATGTATTTTTAAATTGAAGTAGTACTATATTGACTTGCGTAAACAGATTAAATAGTTGAATACATATATTACTTGTACAATTGTATTGACGGCACTTATTACTAATGCAAAAGCTTAGATAATTTTTTCAAAATTTTACTTATTGGAATCTTACTTGCCATGGACCACGTAACAAGAAAAATTAAATAAATTTACTTTGATATAATATTAAATATTTTATTTATTAATATTCTTGTTTATATTTTTTTTTAAAAAAAAAAAGACACCATCTTTTTGTTCGCAATTTGATAATATTAATTTAGGTAAGCTTCCTAGTTGATTTTGCGAAATGAAGACTCAAAGATCGCTGATCATACTCCGGTGAGATGCACGTTCTCGTTTAGATTGGCCATCGTCCCTTCCCACAACGCCCGCACCTCCTTCTTCATCCAAGACTGGATGATTATTGGCCCCTACATTCATCGAGTAGAATAGAGAATGGATCTGTGCGTTTACACACAAATGCATTGAATGAGAATATCTTGCTGAGGCGGCTGCCAAGGCAGTGAACATGACAAAAGTACTTGAATCCCTTCGAAGGTTGTATGTCCATGGACCTTTTTGGTGATCGAAAGTGAGAGCTAATGTTAAAAGCATCGAGGGGATAGCCTACAAGATGCTCAATAGTTGTCTGCAATAACTCTTACGGATTCTTGTATTGCAGCAACATAAAATGGCTGGAAGGAATCATAAAATTACTAAAGGTAAACGAAAGCATTTTATTGACTCAACAATAAGGTTAGACGATGAAATGGCAGACAAAATGGAAATCTTTAGCCAGAGATTTACTTCCTGTGATGTGAGTGTAAAAGCTCAATGCTAACAGAAATGCATGTTGGGTCTCTAATAATTTTAAGATTAATAATAAAAAAATCTCATCTGCTAAAAATTCTCAAGCTGCACATTAGCTGAGTTATAGGTCACATCAAGTGAAGTAGTTGAGAACTGGAAGGTGTAGCAACTAATCTTACCATGTCACCAAGACCAAGCATCATGTATTCAGAAGCATTATTTCCAGGGACCGCACCGCCCATCATATTCCTCGAGAACACAATCTTCACAGGCAACTCGAGTTTTTTTGTTATAAGCTGTAAGTAAGCCAGGAAGACTCAAACTAGTAGCTACAGTATGTAGCGGATTAGATGTCTGCTGCGTTGCAACTGATACCATAACATTTGCCCCAAAGAATCTCTCTGAATAGAAAACCAGAATACATCATATAAAAATAAACAGGCAAGGAGCATTGCACATATATATCTTGATATTGGGAAGTCGAACATGGCTGACAAAAGTAATGCACAGAGAGATGTCTAGCAGATTGTTCAAGATCCAGTTCCCAGATACAAGCCACGACACAACTAAAGCAACACACACCAATAACGGGATACTTTGGATTCTTGTAAATGACATGGAACAACACTGAGATATATACCGGTCAGGCAGATTAAAGTCAATATATAGTGAAAGGCAAATGCTAATGCAAATGCTGTAAAAGCAATGAGAAGCTGAGAGACAGAAGAGAACATAAAGAGCAAGCTGCAAGAGCTCATTATCGGGATCTTTAATGCCTGAGAGCTATCTAGCGTAATGGAAGCTTCTGACAGATCATGGTTCCGTTCCATTTCCTTTCCATAGTTTACAGCTCTAGAAGCATATACATATGAAACTGTAATGGCTGTAACAAAGAGGAACACCGAAGATGGTTCGAGCAAATAAACAAGTTTCCAGAGGGGCTCCATGCTAGGAACAAATACAAACACCCTTTCCTCTAACTGAAAACAACCTCAACACCACGGATGAATGCCTAGTAGTTGACGACAATGATTCCAACAACTAAAAAGGTCTAACTTTGGAGATCTTATGAATGAAACAGCAAATATTCCTCCAAATCACGAGCAGGAAATGAAGAGTAGACGTTTATCAGTTTTGAGTCAGATCAGCCCAAACCTGTAACAGCTTAATTGCATGAGTAAGTGATCATCCGGGGACTTGCAAAATTCCAAATTGACAAGAACAAGCAAGAAAATCATCATGACTGCTACCAAACGCGACAAATATAAAATCTCGAATCTGATAAAAAAAAACTTACAACAAAGTACGGAAAATAAATCACAATGATAGCACGTTACTTTTCTCAAGAAAACACTTTGTTTGAGTTTTGAGGCACCCTTTCTTTATCAGCAATCCATCTCCGAAAGAAATTTAACTAAAATCACGACAAAATCGTCTGAAATAAACTTGATCATTCAACAATAAGCGGATAACAAAACACATCCACCCCAAAACACCTCTCCAAAGCCAAAATCGAAAGAGGAAATAAAATGCAAAAAGAAGTAACAGTAAATTGCACGCATCATCTTCCTGGAAAAACGGAAAAGCTAAAGAAGGGGGTTGACTACACTCACAACGCTGAACAAAAATAAAAAACACGCATTACTCCAAAGAAAATCAAGAAAACACATTTGCTCAAAAAAAAAAAAAAAAAATCAAGAAAACACATTCATTCGAATAAATGAAACAAATTATTAGTTGTTAAAATCAAAGAGAAAAAGGACTAGCTACAGAAATAGATTTACCATTTGCGTGAAACATTTTTCGAATGTTGAAAGGGCTTCTCTGACGAGGGAGTGTTTCACAGTCCGTGTTAGCTTCCAACTCTCATAAACCAAAACGCCATTAATATATTAAGTTTTTATATTTAAATATTATTAAATTGGCACTTTTTTAATGAAAAATACTCCCACAATCCCTATATAATTGTCATATTTCAAAATGACACAATATCAATATGAGTGTATTAAGGTATTGTAATGATACAATTAGTAAAATGATTAACACTTAATTAAAAAAAAAGACAAAAGCGATGAAGAAATAGGGTTTCAGAGTGGAGAGAGCTGTGCAGGGCGGGGGTGGGAAACTAGGATAGTGCAGACGAAGGTTTAGATCGGCAAAAGGGAAAGGAATGAAGATATAATGTTCCGAGGAAAAGGGAGAACCAGAGTGGAGAGAGCGGCACACGGCAGAGGGTGGGGAGAGCAGCGCGTGATAAGCTCATAATTATACTCACTTATCTATATTTATCTCCATTGTTTCAAGTACATTTTGTTATGCTTTTACTTATTATTGTGCATGAGTCTGTTTTGGAGGGTGGTATGCCTTTGATGGGTGATTTTTGCAGGTTTTAGGCCAAATTCATTGGAAACTCGTACAGAAAGTAGATGATGTTCAAAGGAACAGTCACGAATTCTTCCACGCATGGAATCCGAGCTAATGGATTATGGAAAAAGAATGATCTTTGAATTAGCTTTCCAACGCAACTGGAATCGGGTCAATCGGAGTTCGGGAGCAAAAGTTATGGCCAAAACCGTGAGACTGCGCAGAAGGGGATCGACGCGTGCAATCCTGTCGATCGACAGGATTTGTGTCGATCGAAATAGAGGCCCAACTTGAAGAATCGACAAAAATTTCAACCCGGATTTTGACTGGATGGTTGTGTCGATCGACAGCCTGCCTGTCGATCGACACAGAGGCTCGAGAAGGCTATTTTTGGCCTATTTTGGCAGTTTTTGCTATTTTTACCCAATACTCAAATTAGGTCTTTTCCCCCCTCTATAAATATGAACTCTTAGGCACGAATTTGAGACTTCCTTTATGCATTATTACACTTAGAATAATTGAGCTTTGGAGTTTTTACAAGACATTCAAGGTTCCTCTTTATTTGTAAGTTCTTTAATAATATGTTTGCTTTAATTCTAGTCATGTTTTGTGGCTAGAACCCTAAACAGGTTCTAGGGTTATGATTTCTTTTCTGATGCATGTTTAATTGATATCAACTCTTGAAGCATGGTTTAGTTCTCTGATTTAATTTTATAATCTAGATTAAAAGAAAGACCGAGAGGTGAATTGAGATCTAGGTTTAAAGTTAATAATTGATGGATCGAGAGATGAAAACTATTAACAGGAAGAGAGAATTAATTGTGTTTGTTTTCTGTCTCAAAAGGAAGAAACCTACATAGGAATAATTAGATAATTATGAGATTGATTAATTTGGTGTTCTTGAGACCGAGATGAGATAGTCACTAATTAATAATCTAGGATTTAAATTGTCGGACCAAGGAATTTAATCCATCAAAATCTATGTTTTCCCCATTGCTGAGTTGATTGAGATTGCATGTTGATGATTAGATTATCTGCCCTAGGATCTGTGCTCTCTTTAATTGTTTCAAAACCTTTATTTTATTGCACTGTCATCTTTAATTTACAAAACAAAACCCCTTTTCCAATTTCCTCAAACTTCTATGTCCTATAAATTATAGCTAGTACTTTGGATTTTTCGTTGCACAGTCCCTGTGGGATCGACCACCTTAGGGTGTAAAAATCATTATTTGCTACTGTATTCTACAGTTATCAAATCGGTGCCGTTGTTGGGGACTGCCGAATCTATCTAATTATTAGTTTACTTTTAGTTCTGATGGATTGAGGCTGTATTTTATTTTAATTTCATTTTTATTGGTTTTGTTGTTTTTAATTTCGTATTTAGTTTGTTGATTTTGGTTTATGGTGTTTGATTTTCGTGTTTGTTCCTATTCAATTTTTTCTAGTTTTCGGCCTCTGTCTCGACCGACAGAATCTCTATTGACCAAAACAGGCGCAGAAAACACCCGTGTCGATCGACAGCCTCTCTGTCGATCGACACAGTGTCTGATTTCTTGTTTTTCTTTGTTTTTGGTTGCAGGTTTATGAACACAAGGGCCCAGGGCAAGCCACTCGAGATTTTTGACCCAGAAATCGAGGCCACTATCAGAAAAAGGAAAGGAAAAGCCAAACAAACCATTGACACCATCATGGAAGAGATGCCACCTTTGGAAGATCCCGACACACAGCTAATCACTCAAGAGAGTGCCACCTTACTTGTCCAAGAAGTCACTCAGATGAAGGACATCATCAAGCAACTCATAGCAGAAAGGGAAGCTGACAGGCACGAGGCCGAAAGAAGTGAGAGAGAAAGGCGCCGCACAGATGACTCCGATGATGAGGACCCCAAATGCGATGGCCAAGAAGTACAGACCACAGCCCGGGAATAAGGGATTTGTTATTGGAATCACCGCCAATAACTTTGAACTCAAGATCGGGTTGATTCAGATGGTTCAGCAGAACTAATTTGGGGGCCGAGCAGTGGAGGATCCATACACCCACCTCAGGATGTTCGTGGAGGTGTGTGATACCATCAAGCAAGGAGGAGTCACCTAGGATGTGATCCGTCTGCGCTTGTTTCCCTTCTCACTTCGGGATCAGGCTAGGACGTGGTTCACAGCCTTGGACTGCAGCAACATTCGTACATGGGCTGATCTCAGAGCCGAGTTCCTCGCCGCCTTCTTCCCACCTTCAGTCATCATTCAGAAAAAGATGGAGATCTTGCAGTTCCACCAGAGGATGGATGAGACTCTCTTTGAGGCATGAACCAGGTTCAATGAGCTACTGAGGAGTTGTCCGGGCCATGGAGTTGTTACTGAGGAGCAGGCCCACATCTTCTACAGAGGATTGACTATGGAGAGCCAGAAGTCGGTGGACTATGCAGCCGGTGGATCATTGATGAGCAAGTCACCAGAAAAGGCTCTGAAGCTGTTCAAAAAGATGGCCCTACATGATCAACAATGGGGGAATCCAAGGAGGCCACAGATCCGAGTTGTTGAGGCAAAGGAGGATGATGCATTGAAGAAAGAGGTTGAGAAGCTAAAGGGGGAAGTTGAAAAACTAACTACTTCTGCTTCTGTTTCTGTTGCACAGGTTGATCCTATCGCCGACGTGAACTACATGAATCGTGGTGGCTACCAGAATCAGTACCAGTAAGGGGGATACCAACACTACCATCCTAAACCTCACCCAGGGTTCTCCTACTCTCAGCCCGACGCTGCCGAGAAGCTCCCTCCTGATTTTGATGTGCAGAATGGCGAGATTGTGGAGAAAAAGAAGGAGAGCCTTGACGAGTTGCTCAAGAACTTCATCAAAGCCTCAGATTACAGAATGGGGAAAATCGAGAAAGAAGTGGAAGGAGTTAATACCAAGGTGGATCTGCTAGGCAAGCACGCCAAGATCATTGAAACTCAAATGAGCCAAATTGCTACCACTATCGGGATACAACATACTCCAGGAAAGCTGCCCAGCACCACCGAGGCAAATTCCAAGAACCAAAAAGATTGCAAAGCTGTGAAGCTGAGGTCCGGAAAGAGTTACAAAGGTCCGAGCATGCCCCAAAGCAAGTTTGGGGGGAGAAAAGAAGCAGACCCAACAGAGCCGGCCTCTGTTTCGATTGACAGGATTCCAGTCGATCGACACAGAGACCCAAAAGAGGCAGTCGACACAGATTCAGAGGAGGAGATCGACAGAACTGCAGAGGGTGTGTCGACCAACACACACCCTATCGATCGACATGCAGTCCATAATCAAGGCCAGTCAACACAGCAGCATGCTCAGCAGCATTCTTCCACTTCCAAGGCTGCGAAGACACCTTCGATGCCATTTCCTCAGAGATTCGCCAAGCGGAAGGAGGATTCTAAGTTCTCGCGCTTTGTCTAGAACTTGAACAAGGTAAGTATTAATCTTCTACTAATTGAAGCTCTTTCTGAAATTCCAGGTTACATGAAATATCTCCGGAAGCTGATGAGCGAGAAGAAACACTTTGTGGAGAATGCAATCGTGAAGCTTCATGAGCAGTGCAGCATGGTCCTACAGAAGAAACTTCCAGTCAAGAGAAGTGATCCAGGAAGTTTCACCATCCCAGTTGAGATCGGGGGGTTCAAGTTCGAGAAGGTGTTGTGCAACACTAGTGCCAGTATCAACCTGATGCCCTTCTCTATCTTCCAGCGCCTCAAGATTGGAGAGTTAAGGCCGACCACTATCACCTTGCAGATGGAAGACCGTTCTGTGTCTCGCCCCAAAGGTATAATCAAAGATGTACTTATTCGTGTAGGTCATCTTATCTTTCCTGCAAATTTTGTGGTCCTCGACATGAAGGAAGATGGGAACACACCCCTCATCTTGGGAAGGGAATTCCTAGACACTAGTTCTGCTCTGATTGATTGTCGTGGTGGAGAGATCACTCTTCGAGCAAATGAGGAAAGGATCACATTCAAGCTCGACACAAGCCGGAAACAATCCGAATGCTTCAGAATCACATCCAGAGAGGAAGCAGATGAGGAAGAAGAAGAAGAAGCAAGTGAGGAGTTCAAAGAAGACCAAGTCGCTCAAAGATGGGAGCGAGGGAACGAGTCGGCAAAATTGTCAATTACACCATCTCTTCCCGAGCTCACTGCTGTCATCCAAGATCGGTGGGTCTATATGGTGGATTCTCATGGTAGGCGAGTTTGAACTAGCCCACCTTGGTTCTGAAAAGAGGTATCGTCGAGCTGCGACGTTAACTAAAGCACTTATTCGGAGGTAACCCAACTTTTACATGCTTTCTTTTCAAAGTCCCGTTGTTTCTTTACAATTTTCATTTTTATTTCCTTTGGTGTGTTTAACTTTAGTTTCAAATTTCTGTTTTGCATTTATTATAGCTTATTTTCAAAAAAAATCGAATAGGAGGAATGCTTTTGTTTCGATCGACAGGATCCCTGTCGATCGACACAGAGGGTTCAGCACGGAGAACTCTTAGATCGACCGCCACAGAAGTTGACAGAAGGCTCTGTGTCGATCGATAGGCCCCCTGTCGATTGACATAGAGTGCTAACAACCCCAATTCTCCGTCGCGACAAGCTGATTCCTCGGGTGGATAAAAAGGTCGATCTCTGATATCGACAGTCAGGTACCGTTCTTCTTCTTGTCTAATTTTCAAACTTTTTCTTACTCTCCGAGTTCGAAATAAGTTTGGGGGGATGTGGACAAGAAGTTGAACTTTTATCCCTTATCTTTATTTGCTTTCCTGTTTTATTTGTTTTACTTGCTTTATTTGGTTTGTTTAAATTTTTGCAAATAAAAAAAATATAGATATTATGTGAGGAAAATCTTTAAGTAATTGAACTCTCTAGCATTATATGCAATGTTTGGAATCGATCTGTGATTAGTTGAGTTGATTTTGATTGTGGTTGATTTGCCCATGAATGTAGAATACCGCATGTTAGGGTCTAATTGAAACTTACACTTGCATGATGTTTGAGTGGATTGAAATTGACTAAGGAAGAAAATTTGAACCCAAGTGAGTTTTTGAGCCTTTATTTGTTCATGAGAGATTCACATGTATGTTTTCGTTTCTCTAGAACTTGTTTTTGTTCTGTTTTGAGACTGCATAGTGTGCACAAGGATAGAAAATGATCTTAGGCCATCTTTGTTAGCCAAATTATCCTAAACACTGTCCCTTGTTATATTTTATCCCTAGATTAGCCCCTTTGAGCCTGTTACTTTTTCTTTCTTGGTCTATGAGTTAAGAAAAACATTGTAGTTCTATTTTGTCTATGAGATAGTGCTATGAAAAAGGTGAATTGTATCATTTCTATAGGATTTGGGTGAAATAAGGATAATTGTTATAAGTGGATGGGAAAATTTTAGATTGGTGAGCAAAAGAAGGTTGGGCTCTAAATAAAATAAAAAAAGTTGTGTCCTTATAAGCTCAAATCATTGAATAAAATTTTTAAGAGCATTAAAGGACTAGGAAAAAAAATGAGCCTTGGTTTGTGTTGAAATTTTTAGGAGAATGGTGGATGATGAGAAGATAGTGGTTGGATTTGTTGAGAGTAGCTAACTCAATTGGTTTAGTCACTTGGCCATATTTCCCTACCTTTCACAAAAAGCCTACAATACAACCTAATCAAAGTCCTTTTTTATTCTGGAATTGTGTGCACAAATGAGCAGTGGAGATTTTAGAACTCTTGCAATCCTATGGTAGAAATTTTTTCATACATGTTGTGAGTGCTTTCATTTGAAACCCAAACACTTGAGTTGATGAATATCTTATCTCTTTCAATTGCTTGTGTGATGTGAATTGATGAACCTTGATTGTGATGAATCTTGTGAGGCATTGCACTTTCAACTGGTTGAGATTTCTTTCTTCTTTTCTTCGATTGAGGACAATCTAATATTCAAGTTTGGGGGGTTTGATAAGCTCATAATTATACTCACTTATCTATATTTTTATCCATTGTTTCAAGTACATTTTGTTATGTTTTTACTTATTATTGTGCATGAGTCTGTTTTGGAGGGTGTTATGCCTTTGATGGGTGATTTTTGCAGGTTTTAGGCCAAATTCATAAGAAACCCGTACTGAAAGCAGATGATGTTCAAAGGAACAGTCACGAATTCTTCCACACGTGGAATCCGAGCTAATGGAGCATGTAAATAGAAAGATCTTTGAATTATCTTTCCAACGCAACTGGAATCGGGTCAATCGAAGTTCGGGAGCAAAAGTTATGGCCAAAACCGTGAGACTGCGCAGAAGGGGATCGACGCGTGCAATCCTGTCGATCGACAGGATTTGTGTCGAAACAGAGGCCCAACTTGAAGAATCGACACAAATTTCCACCCGGATTTTGACTGGATGGTTGTGTCGATCGACAGTCAGGCTGTCGATCGACACAGAAGCTCGAGAAGGCTATTTTTGGCCTATTTTGGCAGTTTTTGCTATTTTACCCAATACTCAAATTAGGTTTTTCCCCCCTCTATAAATATGAACTCTTAGGCACGAATTTGAGACTTCCTTTATGCATTATTACACTTAGAATAATTGAGCTTTGGAGTTTTTAACAAGACATTCAAGGTTCCTCTTTATTTGTAAGTTCTTTAATAATATATTAGCTTTAATTCTAGTCATGTTTTGTGGCTAGAACCCTAAACAGATTTTAGGGTTATAATTTCTTTTCTGATGCATGTTTAATTGATTGTGTATAACAGGTTCAATTAAGTATGATTCAGTTATACAGGTTCAAAGATATTAGAGTTGTGCAATGTAAACATATAATCTGCCTAGGCACCGACTAAGCAAGCTATATGTCGTATACTCAATTTAGAAAGCCCATTTTTTATGTGTTTTTTAATAAATTAATCAAAATTTATATAATTTTAATTTTTATCTATTGATAAATATTATTATAAATATTAAATATGAAACATCAGTTTACCGATTAACTTCCGCCTAGAAAATGCCTAGACCTCGCCTAAACACTAGGCCCCACCCGAACGCCTGACTAGCGCCTAGCGATTTTTACAACTTTGGTATCATGATGTTGAGTTGTTTGCAGTTTATGTTATTTTGAATGATGGATATGTTTTGTTTCTTGATTTGAGGGATTCAGGGTTATAAGGAATTATATTACTTTGATGAGTGTGTTGCTTATATAGAAGAATTGATGATCAAGCATGGCCCTTTTGATGGCCTTCTTGGTTTCTCACAAGTATGTCGATATTTCTTTGATAATCTACCATGTTTGTTGTGTTAAAGTTTTAGGCTGTATGAAATGTTGTATAATTTGAAGTATGTTCTTTAGTTACACAAGTAAGCAAAGCTTTGGTGAATTTAATATCATGCCGTTTCTATCTTTATACAACTTAGGATTAGGGATGATAAAAAAACCGAATAAATTTTGGTTATTTTGGTTCGATTTTTGGTTAGATTATATTTTTTTAATCATTCGATTTTCAGTTCAGTTTTTTATTTCTCCGAACTGAAATAACCGAAAAATTTAAATTTACAGATATATATAATATTTATATACATATTATATTAATATTATATATAACTATTTTCTCCCTATTTGTTTATTTTCATATTAAAACTATATTCTTAAAAATATTAATATATTTTGAAGCATTATTTAGTTTAGTATTTGAATTTCAGCTTGTAGTTTATGTTGTATATTTTTTTTGGATGGATTGATGACCTTTTCTCATAATTATTTTCTAATATTTTATATTTAGATCTTTATTTGATATGTGCATTTTAAATATTTTTTTATTTTTTTAGAATTTAGAATTTTTGTAAAAAATTAAGTTATTACCGAAAAAACTAAAAATCGAACAGGAATTTTGGTTCGATTATTTATCCTGTTAAGTTCGCTTCAATTACAAGAAAAAAAATTCAGTTTTTCGGTTCGGTTTTTTTTAAGGCCAAAACCAAACCAAAAACCGAATGCTCTGACAAAATAAATCTCTGCTCTCTCATCATATGACTGCAACACTACTGTTACCTCATTTAAATCTATTTTTTTCCTTTCTCCTTTCTCTTCGCAACTTTTTGGCTAATTGGTTGGCTCGTCGCAACTTCAGAAACAGTGGAAGACGTTGTGTACATTCTTTCTTAATTGTTTTTGTTGCGCTTGGATGATTGCACATACGATGGCACTTCCATATAAACTTCGGTTGCTCCTGTTGGAATATGTAGGCCTAAGTTTCTACCTCTCCCGAGCCCAGTTGGTTTAACTCTTGAGTTGGGTTTGTTATTTCTGTTAGAGCCCAACCGAAATATGTTAGCCCGTTAGACTCTATTAGCCCATGTATATAATAGATAGGTGAGTCTCTCTCAACCCTAATCTGATTCGAACGATCAACGCCTCTCCCTCTCTTCAGATCTCCTCTCTTCTCTTTCGTGAACCTTGTGCGATTTATGGAGAATTCTTGTGAGTTCTTCGTGAGTTCTTAAGCGATTACTAAACTCTGAGTGTTTGGGAGGGTTGAACCTAGGGCTGGCAACCCATTCTCCATCTAGGGTTCGTAGTAGGGCAGGAGGACGGGCTCAGGTGAAAACTGAGCATCAAGACCCATCGGCAGAGGCTTTGGAGGTCAGGCACACGACTGGCGACTGCTCTCCGATGATGGTTCGCACAAAGACGAGCAGCAGCTGATTCGAAGCAATACGAAGGAAATCAGAGAAACTGTTGTTATCCAGTCGTGAAGGTGATATTTCAAGGCTGCGCTTTCATCCGGTGGAAAATCAACTCGATCAGAGTTGGTTCGGGACTCGGCAGTAATTAGGGCTCGTGTAAAGGACGCGGGGGTACCAAAACATTACTGTGGTATCAGAGCCGAGTTACCTCCCGCCTCCGCACGGCTCGCTGCTGAAGAGTCCACGTCGTCTGCGCCCCAGGGCGCGTGCGGTAAGTCGGCAGTACCCTCACCCAGGGTCGCCGCTCTGGTATAAGCACTAAACCTCTCTATTTTTTCATTCAAATAGATAGGCCAACTGGTGCCTTAGGACTTGGGTACATTTCTGTTTTCTAACTGTCTACGTGCTTGCTTGTTTCGCCGCCGAAAGGCACCTGTCCCCAACCCCATTCCCAAGTTTTCAGGTCCCGAATCCCCTTCCCCATTATTTCACCCTGTCGGGGTGTATTTGTTTACTCGCTCTTAGTGATCCTGTATTCATTGTGATTACCTGTTACTGTTCCTTTGTTTCTTGTTTTTACTGTGTGTCTCGGGTTGTGATTACTTGGTTTGTTCGTGGCTGTTTTTGCCTGAAATCTTGCTGAAAAGAAACTTAGGAATCTCTGTTTGATATCTTGCCTATATGGTACCATAAGTGTTTAACCTTTGTGATCATTCTGTTGCTAAGTGTTTCCGCTGTGAATCTCTGTGAAGGCCCTGAAGGTCTCAATTATGTTCCTGTGTTTGTCCTGACTGTGTCCATATTTTTCCCAATTTTCTATTTTCTGGAAATGGCATCAAGTTCAAATTCATATGGCATGCCCTTGTTTAATGGAAAATCTGATTTCTCAATTTGGAAGGAAAAGATAAAATGTATTCTAATCCAACAGAAAGTGTATAGGGTTGTAACTGAGTCTTATCTTGATTCTGATACAAAAGAAAAACAAACTGAATTGAATGATCTAGCTTACTCTACTATAATCTTGAGTCTTGAATGTGATTAGAAAAGTAGGTACAATAACTTCTGCTAAACAACTATGGGATAAACTAGGAGAATTGTATATTGAAACCTCTCTTCCGAGCAAGATGTATTTACTTGGAACGTTCTTCAGATATAAAGTAGATATGAATAAAGATATTGATGAGAACTTGGATGTGTTCAACAAGTTAATTCAGGATATCAAATTAACTGGAGATAAACATATAGAAGAATATGCTCCCATTGTGTTATTAAATGCTATTCCTGATTCGTATAATGATGTAAAGTCTGCTATAAAATATGGAAGGGATTCTGTAACCCTTGAAACTGTTATAGGAGGCTTAAAGAGTAAAGAACAGGAACTGAAATACAATAGGGGCAGATCTAGGGGAAGTAATGAAGTCTTGCATGTGAGAGGTAGGTCTAAAAATATGTCCTCGAAATCTGATAAAAGAAATGACAAAACAGACACAAAAGATGGAAATAATGTGCAAAATGATAAGAGATATAGATCAAAATCTAGGATTAAGGGTAGAAAGTGCTACAATTGTGGGGAATATGGGCATTACATGAAACAATGCACTAAACCTAAGAGAGATAGATATGCAAATCGTAATAATAATGTTAATGCTGCCCCTGATGACAACCTTGGTGATGTCTACATGGTCATTCATTCTGATTGCTCCTCACCTCAATTATCTGTTAATGCATGTATGAATAATCTGAATGAAAATGATTGGCTTATAGATTCTGGATGCACTTTCCACGTATCACCCTACCAGCACTTGTTTTCTAATCTGAAAATTGTTGAAAATGGGCATATATCTCTTGCAAATGAAAAGAAATGTAAAGTAGAAGGCATAGGTGATATAAAATTGAAGTCTGTATCTGGTTGCCTGTTTACTTTAAAGAATGTCAGATATGTTCCTGATTTGTGCTATAATCTTCTTTCTTGTGCTGCCTTAGAAAATGAGGGATTAGAAGGTAGGTGGGGAAAGGGGGTTATGAAAATCATGCAAGGTTCTATGGTAATTTTCAAAGCTGAAAAGAAAAAAAACAATTTGTATGTTTGTAGCTGTGAGCCTGTGCAAGATATTCATGTTGTTAATCATGTGCAAGATGATAAGACTTGTTTGTGGCATAATAGACTAGGTCATATGAGTAACAAGGGCCTAGAAATACTTAAGAAAGATGGTTGTTTTGGTAATGACAAAGTGTCTACTATGCCGTTCTGTGAATTTTGTGTGTTAGGAAAACAGAATAAGGTCAAATTCCCTGCCACTGTGTATCCAAATGTGTCTAAATGTTGTAGTATTCTTGAATATATACATGTTGATGTCTGGGGGCCATCTAGTGAACCTACCCAAGGGGGGAAGAGGTACTTCTTGTCTATTGTAGATGACTACTCTAGGAAGGTGTGGGTTTTCCTAATGCAAAACAAATCTGAGGTGTTTATACATTTTAAAAACTAGAAAACACTAATAGAAAACCAAACAGGCAAGATAAGAACCGACAATGGTTTAGAATTCTGCAACACTTCCTTAGACACTTTGTGTGCTAATAGTGGAATAAGAAGGCACAAAACTGTACCATACAACCCACAGCAAAATGGAATAGCCGAACGAATGAATAGGACACTCCTAGAAAGAGTTAGATGTATAATGGCTATTAGTGGACTGGAAAAACCATTTTGGGGGAAGCCTTACACACTGCAGCTTATCTAGTGAATAGATCCCCATCTGTACCTTTGAATGGCAAGTGCCCTGAATCTTTATTCTTAGGGAAACCGGTAGATCTATCCAATCTTAGAGTATTTGGCTACTCTGCCTTTGTACACCAAAAGGGGGATAAGCTGGAATCTAGAGCTAAAAAATGTGTTTTTTTAGGCTATCTAGAGGGAGTTAAAGGCTATAGGGTATGGGATATGACTGAACCTGATTTTAAGGTGATCATTAGTAGGGATATCACATTTAATGAAGCTGAATTTCCTTGTAATGTGAATTTTGTGCCTGCTGTCCCTGTTAATGATACTTTGAGTGAGGTGGAGCTCACACCTAAGTCTGAACTGAAGCATGTTAACATTCAGGGGGAAGAAAATGAAAGTTCTAAAACTGTGGCTGAATGTAAAAATGCTCATTTAGGTGGAGCTGAATGTGATACTACCTCTGAAACTACAAATCTTGATGACTATAGACTTGCTAGAGATAGGGTAAGACGCCCCATATCTGTGAATAAAAGATTTGATGACTATGATATTGTTATGCTTGCCTTTAATGTGTTTGAAGAGCTTGATGGCAATGAACCAAAATCTTATAAAGAGGTTGTTGAGTCATCAAGTTCCAAATTGTGGTTAGAGGCTATGAATGATGAGATAAATAGTTTACATGCTAATCAAACATAGATTCTTGTTATAAGAGATGATTATGCCTCTGTGGTTGACTGTAAATGGCTGTATAAACTGAAAAATGATGGTAAAACGATTAGGTATAAAGCTAGACTTGTAGCTAAAGGGTTCACTCAAAAGGAAGGGGTAGATTACAGTGAAATCTTTGCACCTGTTGTGAAGTTTACTATTGTGCGCATTATGTTTGCCTTGGTTGCTCATTTTAATTGGGAAATGAAGCAAATGGATGTGACTATTGCTTTTCTCTATGTTGATCTTGATGTGAACATTTATATGAAGCAACCTGAGGGTTTTGTTGATAAAAATATCCTAATCATGTTTGCCTTCTCAAGAAATCTCTATATGGTCTAAAACAGTCACCTAGGCAATGGAACATTAAATTTGATCAAGTTATGAAAACACTAGGATTTAATAGAAGTGTTTATGATCACTGCTTATATTTAAAATTGACTGAAAATGTTCCTACTTTCTTGCTGCTCTATGTGGACGATATGTTGATAGTGAGTCCTTGTTTGAAGTCTGTCAAGCATGTGCAGTCTAGTCTAAGTGATAATTTCAAAATGAAAGATCTTGGTGATGCTAGAAGGATACTAGGAATGGACATAAACAGAAATAGAGTTGATTATACTTTGGTCCTTAATCAAAGTGCTTATATGTCTAAAATTACTAAGAAGTTTTCTATGTCTAATTCCAAATCTGTTAATGTACCTTTAGCATCTCATTTTATCCTAAGTAAGGATCAGTCCCCTAAGACTGATTCTGAAATGTTTGACATGAAAAACATTCCTTATTCTAATGCTATAGGATCTGTCATGTACTTAATGGTAAGCACAAGGCCTGACATAGCCTATGTTGTGAGTGTGTTAAGTAGATATATGACAAATTCAGGTAAACCCCATTGGGAAGCTCTTAAGTGGCTGCTTCGATTCATTAATTGTACTCAGCATGTTGGATTAAGATATTCTAAGTGTGCAAATGGTGTTAAGCTTGTAGGATATGTAGATTCCAACTATGCCAATGATAGAGATAATAGAAAATCTACTACTTCATACATTTTTACTCTATGTGGCTCTTGTATTAGTTGGAAATCACAACTTCAACCCATTGTTGCTCTTTCAACAACTGAATCTGAATATGTTGCAATAACAGATGCTATAAAAAGAAGCCATTTGGTTAAAAGGACTGTTATCTGAAATTGGTTACTTAAATGCTAAACCTGTTGTTTTTTCAGATAGTCAGTCAGCTATTCAACTATATAAAAATCCAATCTTTCATGATAGAACCAAACATATAGATGTTAGGTTTCACTTCATTCGTGACATAGTTGAAAAGGACTTAGTCTCTTTAGAGAAAATTGCAACCCAATTTAATCCAGCTGATATGAGAACTAAGTGTCTCTCTGTTGAAAAGTTTACTTAATGTCAAAATATATAAAACTTTGATAATGGTTGATACTATGTGTTTCTGTTATCTTAGTTTAATTATCATGTATTTATGAACTTAGTGTTCTTTTTTTTTTTTTTTTGCTGAACTTTGTGTTTGGTTTTTTCTGTGATGCAGGTACTTTCCCTTCGTGGTCGTGTGCCTAATCCTCAGTCGGGTACCACTTTGTGTGTGCCCAGAAAAGTCCTTGTACATGAATTATGCAAGGCACTGGCTATGATGACCACCTTTTTTGTAAAGCCCCTCCTGCAAACTATAGGCCTAAGGTGGAGGATGTTGGAATATGTAGGCCTAAGTTTCTACCTCTTCCGAGCCCAGTTGGTTTAATTCTTAAGTTGGGTTTGTTATTTCTGTTAGAGCCCAACTGAAATCTGTTAGCCCGTTAGACTCTGTCGGCCCATGTATATAATAGATAGGTGAGTCTCTCTCAACCATAATCTGATTCGAACGATCAGCGCCTCTCCCTCTCTTCAGATCTCCTATCTTCTCTTTCGTGAACCTTGTGCGATTTCTGGAGAATTCTTGTGAGTTCTTCGTGAGTTCTTGAGCGATTACTAAACTCTGAGTGTTTGGGAGGGTTGAACCTAGGGCTGGCAACCCATTCTCCATCTAGAGTTCGTAGTAGGGCAGGAGGACGGGCTCAGGTGAGTAATGAGCCATCAAGACCCATCGGCAGAGGCTTTGGAGGTCAGGCACACGACTGCGACTGCTCTCCGGTGACGGTTCGCGCGAAGACAAGCAGCAGCTGATTCGAAGTAATACGAAGGAAATCAGAGAAATTGTTGCTGTCCAGTCGTGAAGGTGATATTTCAAGCTGCGCTTTCATCCGGTGGAAAATCAACTCGATCAGAGTTGGTTCGGGACTCGGCAGTAATTAGGGCTCGTGTAAAGGACGTGGGGGTACCAAAACATTACAGCTCCTTTAACATCATCCACACATCAACATAGTTGAACCCCTTTTGTGAGTGACATTGATGATATTCTGCTTTCGTCATCTCCATAATATCTGCATTACTGCGACCGCTTCCCTGCATACTTGAAATTCTATTGTAAATTTCACAAAACAATTTGCACGCTTTTTGCATTCTTTAGAAATGCGGCTTCAATTGTTTTGCAAGCCGATTTTTAGCGTTGGCAGGTCGGCCTTCATTGTAGATCCTCATAATTATGTCCTAAAGTTGATATTATAGTTTCCGATCACTGAGTTGATACTAATATCAACCCAACATGGTGCAAGCAATTCACACTCTTCGGCGGTATATTGAGTGCAACATGCTTCAGTTCCCTAGCCATCTTCATCAGAACAAAGATTTCTGATGTTCTCGACCCCTTGCATGTTTCCGAACTCTCTAGAGGGCAACCCTGCTTGAAGAGGATATCCATAAGCGAGACCAAATTACGAATGCAAGATGAAAATTATATATGATTATTTGGAAACTTTTGAGGAATGACGGATTGAGAAAGAAATCGCATGAAACTATTTGACCACATAAGAAAGTTTGGATTTTGAGAGGGGTTGTCGGCATTTTGAGAAGATCGTCTCCCACTCATATTGGAATTGATATAGTGTGTAATGACAAAAAACTTTATTAGTGAAGATGAATTTTGTGAATGTGGTGTGTATGTATTTATAAGAAAAAAATTGGAAAAAATAGTCGTTTTATGTTAAAAAAAATTAAAAAGAAATAAATAAGATTTTAAGTTAATTAACTAAAAAATATTAAGGCATCAATTAATTAATAAGTCTAATGTAATAAGAATTTTTGGTTTTAATATTAGATAATTTAATCTAACTCTAATATTAATTAATTTAATGCTTAAAAATTATTAAAAATAATTAATACTAGACTTAATAATTTTGATGCATTAAAATTAATTTTAATAACTCTTATAATTTTAAATTTCTATTAAGAATTTTAATGCATAACATTAATTAATAGAAGAAATAAAAAAAAAAGAAAAACTAAATAAAGAATTAAGAAAAAACTTATAAAAATATTTAGAGAATTGAATTTCATTGAACAAATTTCTAGAAACACACCATTCAGTTTTTTTACGTATTAAATTTAATATTATTATTTATTCTTAATTCTTTTACCGTAGATTTTGTTATATATAGTGTATATTTTTTTTCTCTCTTTTTTTATACATTTTCTCTATATTTATATTAAATATTTTAATATTTATATCTATATTGATATATTAAAATAAAATCGGAGATTAAATATGAAAATATTTAGTTATTTAAATGTTTAGTTTATTTATTATAGAAATTGCAGTCACATTAATAGTTTATTAATTGAAATGTTCAGTTCATCAATTAATAAGTAAAAATTTAGTGTATTAAAACATGATTATATTTATTCTTAACAAAATTAATTTGTATGCCCTCTTATTTGAGGTGTAGTGGTGAAAGTATTTTACCTGGACCAAGAGGTCACATACTCGAGCTTTCCTTGGAAACATTTGGGCGTGTGAAATCAATTCTTTTAATGTCAAATCAATTTATTATTATAGAATCATATTATTGAAATTATGATACACATTGAAAATAATTCATGTGAAATTTACTTTATTTTTAATTACTCTAGGAATTTTGTTCTACGTTATTCATTTAAATTTCAAATAAAACAATTGACTTTTATTATTTCATATATCATGAAGAGTCAAAGACAATCATTATTACTAGTGATTGTTCTATAAACTATACAAAATTATTTTTACCATACTGTAAATCATACCGAATGTTACAGTATGATAAAAATTCATATCATTATCGTACAATCTTTTTTTGTATACCTAGTGAATTTTCAGTATAACATAGTTTATATACCGTTACTTTATTGTTCTTTTGGTATATCGACTTGTCGTTAACATATCAAAGATTTTCAATATATTTTGATTTTTACGATTTTTCCTGCTGAAATTTATTTAAAAAAAATCTATTTATATCAATAATAAGCTAATAATATTTTGAAGTGAAGAGGGAAGATGAGATTTTTACTTTAATTTATTATTTTGATATACTGTAAATAATATAATTGTCATATATTACCATGTTAAAAAATTTCAATACAGTATGATACCTTACAAATATTTGTTACAATTTTGCTATTTTCTTGATGCCACATTTCAGTATTTTTCATCATCCCTAATTATTGCATGTTGATTTTAGAGATTAGCAACTGATGATGATAATCATAGTATTAATGTACTCTTAATATTCTAAATTCATAAATATTTCAAAATGTATCACACTTTATATTCATTATATTATAAACTATTTTTTATTTAAAATGTTTTTATATAAATATTAATGTGCAAATAATAGTAGTATAAAATAATAAATTAATGATGATAAAAATATAATTTTCTCACATTGCACCACTGCTATACATGCGAGAGCTGCTATGCTAATTTATCTTCTTTTTTATATACTCCTATAAAATAAATAGCCGGTTCGGTAATTCCGTTGAAACTCGAATTGTGCGGTTCGTGGGGATAAGATGGATAGGAATTAGCAGATGGATACAAACAACAAACAAAACCCTAATACAATTCAAGAAAACCCTAGAAATTTCCCAAATGCACACCCGAATGACCTAACGGAATAACAACCCCAACTACTTGCCATCACTTCTTCGCTGCATTTCTCGGAGGATTTCGAAAATGAAAGCCGTCACCACAACTTCCACATTTTGTCCGACGTCGTTGCAGCTTAAATTCGCACTCGCTGGCCGGAAACCGCATTTGGCGTTTGTGCAGGCTCGCCCTCCGAAGATCGACCGCCGCGGTGTGAAGCTCCTATCGGTGGTTGTACGGAGTAACGCGGTCAACGGTAACGGCTTGGAACGACGTAGTCCAGAGAATTCATCATGGACGAACTTGAATTCTGCAGCTGATGATTTCTCTGGCTGGGCGAATCAGGACAGTGAAAGACAATCTAAAGATCCCAATCCGAAGCAATCACTTGTTGGTGAGACTGATGCTGCTTACTCTGTTTCCCAGATAGTCATAGCACAGGCTCGCTGATTATTACATCTAAATAGTTGTTTTGTGGCGATTATTGTTAAGGTTGTTATGGGTGCTGAAAATATTTGTTTAATATGGACAAAATTCTAGCCGTTAAAAGTTCTTGTTGAATGCACCAGAAAATTTATTGAATTGATGATCAATACGAGGCCATTATCATTTTCTTTTTCAGCCACTAAAATGAGAGTTTTATCCTAAATATTTTTTTTAAGCTCGCCCAAACAGAAGATACAATCTTAAAAAATAAGAAATAAAATATTCAAGTGCAATGTGGTATTTTGGTCGGATGCAGGTGCTGTGTTTCTGTATATATGCATTGATGAGAATGTAGATTTATTGTGCTGGTAGCTTTTCTTGTTGGCTAATAACGCTAGTGAAGTAGTTTACTTTCAGGGATACTTGTGGCAGGAGCTGCTGGGATATTTCTTGTCGCTGGGCTCACTTTTGCTGCGTTTTCTATGAGCAGAAGGAGTACTTTAAGTGAGTAATTTCTATCTTTGTTGTTTAACTATTAGGATCTAGAATACATCTGCCCGGCCCGTGTAGCTGATAAAACTTGTTCAAACTATATATATTTAAAACTTGTTGAAACTATATGCATTTAGTTATCAATTAGTGTAAAGATCCTCACTTCTCCCTACAAAACCGGCTTGTAAGGAGAGGGGACCTCCACTA
>JAPKLW010001391.1:135137-155880 GCA_026898455.1 Plectranthus barbatus | reverse complement strand
AAGATTATGAAAAGACATTTATAATGTGTGTTTCTTACTTCTTTAGGCTATTCACTATAACAAACTCAACAACCTAACACAACTCAACTTTTTAAATTTCTTTATCCTTCATATATACAACCCACAACTTAATTCAATTTTGACTCACTATAATAACTTTCAACAACCTACAATCTATTTCATTTTTACTTTATTTTATTGATATATATTATTTATATTAATTTTGAAAAAATTGATATGGTGCAAAGTTTGGATAATTTTGGAAGCTAGGATAATTTTCAAAGTTTTGATAATTTTGGGAGTTGAGATAGCTTTTGGAATTTGGATAATTGTGGGAGGTTGGATAATTTTGAGGGTTGAAGAAATATTTTGGATGATTAAGATTTACATCTTCAAGATTAGAAAATTTAAGAAGTAATATAAGAAAAATAAGAGATTTGGTTTGTTTGTGAAAATACATCAATATTGCGTTCTATTTATAGAGGAAAAAAAATTATGAATTTTGATATAAATTTTCTATTTTTTTATTAAATTTTTTTTTTGCAATTTAAAATGAAAATAAATTATATATAATCATCCAACCAGAAGCTGACACTTGGTAGCTTTTGGTTGAACTACTTTACTTTTATTGTTGAGTTGCAGGGAGTTGCAGATCACATCCGGTTGTTGCTGTTTTGCCATTTTTCATATTTTTTTGTCCACATCATCCTCCACAATTGCTAACCACCGAAATCACAGTGTGTGGTTTAAGATGCGCCACATAGACATCAATCGGACAAGTAAGAGCATCCACAATGCTAACACTTATATCTACCTCCACATGTGTGTCACATCAGCATCTACCTCTACTTCTATTCACTTCACTTTTACACTCATTTTTATCTACCTCACTTTTAACTTTTTATGAGTCCCACATGTCATAACCAATTCTCAATATATAATGCCACAAATACTCTCTTATGTTTTTTATAAATATTTTAAATTAAACTAATTAATAATTATTTTAAATTTAAACTTGATTTAATTAATTATTAGTTAATAAAATATTATTTATTGTAATTAATATAACTATATTAAAAGTGTTAAACATAAAATAAAATAATAATATTATTGAAATAAGATTTTGATACAAGATGCAATTAAAATTCATAGATAACAATACTTCGTAATATTTTAAAGGATAAACATTATGCATCGCCCCTGAAGTGTGTCCAGATATGCTCAACAAAGTCGGATCGAAGTTAATGGCGAATATCTTTGTCACGTAAATTAGCACATCTCCTAAGATACTGGTTAAATCCTTCTATCGCACCTTGATTGATTTCTCCTTCAATATTGTCTCTTCCCGTGCTTGTTTGATCTTCGACCCAATCAGTTGTCATAGGTCCTTCATCCTCAACTTTCATGTTATGCAAAATAATGCAAGCAAACAAAATATCAGATACAATTTCTTTATACCATGAGCGAGTCGGTATTCTAATCATTGCCCAACGAGCTTGGAGAACCTCAAATGCTCGCTCCACATCCTTTCTCGCAACTTCTTGCATTTGCTTGAACTTTTGTCTCTTCGGATCTTGAGGAAATTGGTAGCTTTAGACAAAACGAGCCTATTCAGGATATATGTCATCTGTTAGGTAGTATCCATCAGAATATTGTGTTTCATTCACAGTGAACGGTACAGAAGATGCCACACCGCTAAGAGCGTCCGTGAATAATGGAGATTGGTTAAGAACATTGATATCATTATTTGATCCTGCTACTCCAAAGAATAATGTGATAGTTGGGATTTATTTTTGTGGTAGTTGAAGATAAATGAATATTGTGGTAGTTGGTTTTTTTTTTTTTTTTTTTTTTGTAGTTGAAGAGGAAGGAATATTGTGGTAGTTGAGTAAATATTATTACCAAATCGAATATCCAATACAACAATACATTACTCAAATAAAACAACAATACAATAATACATTACTCAAATGAAACAACAATACATGACTCAAATTAAACAACAATACATGACTCAAATGAAACAACAATTAAGAGAATTAAGGATGTGCACCACCCATTCTTTTTCATTATTTCGACGCATACGAACTTGTGCATTATGAGTTGCTCCTCCGACATTCAGTAAGATGAACACTCTCTTCATTGGTATAAGGTGGACGACGCTTGTGAGTAGAGTGATCATCTTCCTCGAAAATTGGAGTCGAGAGATTGATATTCTCTAGCCCTTGCGTATTTGCAAATTCCGAAGACGACATTCCCCCTTGTGAAGGATACCCTTGCGGTGGATAGAAATATGGAGAATAACCTTGAGGAGTAGAGAATGACATGTGATTGTTTGAGAATCCTCGAGGATAACTAGATTGGAAAGAGAATTGCACGGGATTATTAGGGAATTGATGAGGATACCCGAATTGGGAAGAAAATTGCCCATGATTATTTAAAAATTGTTCGGGATTGTTTGACCATGTCGGAGTATTGGAATTTTGAGAAGGATTTTGTGAGGTATGGCGCTTTCCACTCATGTTGTATTCAAGAGTGGTTGAAATTAATAAAAACTAACAATTGATAATTGTAGAGAAAATTGAGAAGATCGTGATTTTTTTTACATAGAATGTTATATATTTATAGACTTGAAAAAATAGCAGTTAATATAGTCGTTGCAATTTATGAATATAAGTTAATTTTATAAAATTAATATATATATATATATATATATATATATATATATAAAACGTTACAAAGGAAAACAAAAAGAAAAAATAAATAAATAAACCTCAGCCCCACCCCCAACGGTAACACATCTTCCCCCAACACACGCGCCGTTATTTTTTCAAGCGGTAGGGGTACGCCCGCGTTAGAAAAAAAGGAGAGGGGACCACCAAAAATTTCTTCTTCCGATAGATGAATATCTACCATTTTCTCTCTTTCTCTCATTCCACCTCAGCTCCTCTTTCCTACGTGGGGAAGAAAAATGACACATCTTCCCCCATTAGGGATGCTCTAAGTGATTTAAAGTTACATTTTCACAGACTTCAAATAATTTGTAAAAAGATTTTCTGAGTGGTTTAACAAGAACAAAAATAAGTGGATAAACGATAAAAGAGATGTTGATATTGTCGAGTAGGCACAAGCTGAATACCGTTGACTCTACGGAGAAAGAGGTTCACAACTTTTTATAAGTTCTAACGCATCTGACATTATAACGAATCGACCAACTAACCAGAAAGCAGCAAAAAGAAATAAGAAGGAGAGAAATGAAAAAGTGATGTGTTGAGTTCGACAATAGAAATTATGAATAAGTTTGCTCCTTTAATAATTAGAATTAAAATTAAAATAGTATTGCAGAAAGGTAAGATTTTTATTTCTATATATTACTAGATCTGCACCCGTACGTTGTACAAAATTATTTTAGATAATGTATTTATTTATTAGAATATATCTCAAAATTTTGAAATATACATTTAAATTATTGAAAAAAAAATCTCACAGTACTATTAATTGATTAATTTAAATAAGCAGTAGATCATAACAAAATACAACATATGATAATGTAGCATTATCACTTCCAAATACATAAAAAAATAATGAATCTTGAATCAGGATTACATTTATATTAAAGTGAGATATATTACATATGTTGTATATTATAACAAAATATTGTATTATAATTTTAGCATAAACAAATAACTTTATAAATTAGGTTTTTATTTTAGTATTGAGTTTTCAATATATATTAAATAAACTCTCTTCATCCCATCCGAATTTTTACACTTGCCAAATTAGGCATCCCAACCGAATTGTAACATAACTAAAAATGTCAGGTTTTTTAACACTCAACAATAAAATATTAATTTCACTTATACTCACAATCATTAATTCCCGTGCCGAAAGAAAAGTATTACAATTTACATGGGATAGGGGTAGTATTATATTTTATGCGGTATATTAATTTTATTAATATATATGAATATATAACATCTATACATAATATATCGTTAGTCTTTTTATTTTATTTCATAATTTTATGTAATTTATGTGTCACAAGTTAATATTAGGAGTTATTTTTCACTCTGTAATAATATATATTTTATAGTATTTTATTTTTTCTAATAAAGTTTGCTATAATTTTTGTTAATAATTATTGCTAAGTTTTTTTTAAGAGATAGAAGATAAAAGTTCATGATTTTGAATTTTGGTCAAGATATAATAACCAATATTATATATCAATATATAATATAAATTATTTTCTATACTATACATCTAAGAAAAATAAAATGAAGTATATCAAACACTTAGCCTAAAAAATTGAAGCTTAATATACAAAACTATTCCATAAAAGGTGTAAATCTAGTGTTATTCAAAAATTAATAAATATAATATTTAAAAGAAAAAATTACAAATATAATTTTTTTAAGATTCTTATAATTGTTTATTGTATATCGATATAATATAGACTATATTATAATAGAAGAAATGCTATATAAAATAAAATAATAAAATGTATGTTGAAGTAATATTTTTGACGAGAAAATGGTAAAATTTAATATGATGGAACTATTTTCTTTTAATATGGTATATAAATATAGATGTGACTACGACTACGATGCATTTTTCAAATATCAAATTATAAGTTGTAACGTAAATGCTCCCATATTTGTCGTCGGTATTTTTGTTTGTGAGTCTACATAATAATGTAACAATAAATTAAAATATTTTATAATAATAATTATAATTTGATTCCACAATCTATATCTATATCTATATATATATTAAAATAAGACCGTAGGCAACATAAAATAAGTTTGAGTTCCATTAATTGTTCATTAATTAATTGTTTAGTTCCTTAATTAATAAGTGAAACATTCTATAATTATAAATACTAATTATATACTTCTTTGTTTACATTAACATGTTTTATTTAATCTATAATCAATATTTATAATTAATATATGACAAGTTTATATATTAGCGAATATTCAATTAAAGATAGATCATATCTCAATAAATATGAATTAGTAGATTATATTTATTAGTTAAAGAAATAGTAGTGTACAAAATAATTTTCGTACAAATTATTTACTTTTCTCTTTTAATAAAATATTTTTCTTTATTATTTTAGAATAAATTATATTCCAATATGTACTTATAATTATATTTGTGTAAATGATATTTATTTTATTATAAGTTTGTAATTATTTCATGAATGGGTATCAATTCAAAATTATATTATGATATTCATGGAAAAAAAACTGAATTATGATTGAGTTTAGAATAAATGTTGAAACTAATCGTAAATGTATATTTATTTAACAAAATTATATTTTAACTAATCTATATATTTGGTACGGGTATGTAGTAATGTATCAAAATATTTTTTCTCTTTAATTATTTTCAATTAAATTATATCAAATCTCAATAAAAATCAATTAGGATATTAATTAAGGAAATAATATTCATGTAGAAAAATTTAAAAAATATTGAATCGTTTATTAAAAAACTTGCTTGGAAATAAACCTAAATTACTTCAATTTATCGTAGTCAAGTAAGAAATAACTACCATCAAATTTTTATTTTAAAACTTAAACAATAGAATAGTATTATTAAAGTATGTGATTAAAAATCAAAATATCATTCAAGTGGTCACAACAAACAATTTGAAAAATAATGCTATCAAAAAAGAAAGCAAAGCATGTAAACAAAAGGTTTTGTATTCTTTGAAATAAAAGTGCATGTTTCTATTTTATTTTGAAAAATATGAAAATTGGATCCGATTTCATATTATTCCTTTTGATAAGAAAATTTTCAAATAAATACAAGGAAATAAGGCGGCTAATATGTAGTGTTATTCATATTTCTTTAAATTTCAAAAATTCATATTTGATAAAATCAAGTATATTTCATTTTATTAATATATATATACAGAAATGATATGTTGCCCACCTTATGGTGAGCTTTCGTGAGCTACAGCATATATTTTTATGTTTTTTTAATAAAATTTTATTTTATTAATCATTTATTTTTTATAATTTTAATTTATTATAATTTTAATTAACTTTATAAATTCAACCGTAGGGTTCATACACCCAATTAGGGTATAATATATTCTTGTAGCTCACGAAAGCTCACCATAAGGTGGGCAGCATATCATTACTCTCTCTCTCTCTCTCTCTCTCTATATATATATATATATATATATATATATATATATCATTTTTTCCTAGAAAAGTGAACACATAAAAGGTTTTTCATTATTTATGTTTAATTGATAAAAAAGATTTAGGTTATAAGTTATAATGATTACTATAACTAAACAAGCAAATTAAAATATTATTGTTTAGTTTTTTACCTAATTTTCAATTAAATATATAAGTATAACTCTTGAAATATTGATGAGATTATTAGTTTCTAATTATGATCAAAATAATTAAATTCTAGATCCCATGTCATTATATTGACATTATGAATATGAATATTGTATACTATTACTTATAAAAAAATTATAAAATAAGATTTGACAAATTAATAAAAATAAATAAAATGGGTGTCAATATAATATCTCTTATTCACAGGGGTGGAGGCAACATAGGGTTAGGGGCAGCTCCTCACGAGCTAAAAACTTCTTTTAGTTATATTTTTTAAAAAATTATAAGGTACGATCTACGAGATATAGTCGAGCCTCTATGATCCTTTAAATTTGTTTTCATCCTTTTTTATATATGTTATATAAATAACTGGTCATTTATATTGTATTTCAAAGGGTAAATAGGGGAAAATACCATAAACTATTGACGTTTTCGGAAAAATACCTCAATCTATTTCCATAAGTTAAAAATATCCTAAGCTTCACTTTTATTTATGAATTATACCCTGATCTATTAATATTTTGGGAAAATACTCCAATGTATTATTATTAGTTGAAAATACCATAATCTTTAATTTCATTTACGAATTATACCAAAACGAGAAATATTATTGACTCACACAAAGATGACAGTAAAAAAACAATCTTCGTCTGTATTAAATTTAATGTATTAAACAATCAATATTTCCCATATATTCTTAAAAGTATTTAAACTTCATGTTCTACTCTTTTTCTTGTTTCCTTTGGTTGGTGTAACATCCAATCCAAGACGAAGGTGCATACATTTCCATACAAGATCACACGTCAAAATACGCACTGAGAGAAAAAAATAAGGAATTCAAGCAACCGAAGGAAACAAAAAAAGCAGAACATGAAGTTGTAAATACTTTTCCGAAAATAAATGCATTTGAATATAAAACAAATATTGATTTTTTATTACATTAATTTAACACGAACTATGATAGTTGTTTTGATTTCCATTTTTCTGTGAGCCAATAATATTTATCGTGTTGGTATAATTTATAAACGAAATTAAAGATTGTGATATTTTTAATTAATAATAATACATTGGAGTATTTTTCCAAAATATCAACAGATTATGGTATAATTTATAAATAGACGTAAAGATTGGAGTATTTTTCCAAAAACGTCAATAGTTTCCTATTTCAAATTACTATATAAAAATTAATAATTAACACTTTTTAAAAATTAATATTATTTTGATTTAAATAAAATATCAAATAACTAGTATTTTAATATAAATAGTTAATATTCGTGGCAAACAATACTAGTTAGTAGTTAATATCATGTTACAAGGCCGTGGTGTGGTTATCAAGAGAAATCCCAAATTCCTACTCTGCTTCGCAGTTCACGCACACACACATCATCGATGTCGATCAATCTCGCAATTCTCCGCATATTCTTGCTGCCACTCATGGTCGGGGTCTCTTCCGCTTCCAAGTACGATATCATTTGTTCTTTGCTTTCTTTGTTTTCAATTTTCATTCTGCCCAATTGGTTTTTCTTCCCCTATTTCTTGGATGTTGCCGTATTACTGTTTTCTGTTTTTCATGATTAAACTTCATATTGCCTTATTTTCCAGGGAGGGTTTCTTCATTGTCATGATAATAATGAATTAATGTAAGGAATTAAGTTTATTTGATTTTTTAATTGTTGAGGGCAAGAAAGTGACAACGGTCATATTTCTTAATCGTTGTTCAATACCGCAAATGAAAGATATTATGATTGAACAATTTACCAAATGTATACAAAGTTTATGAGTCAAGCGCTGGCCCTTGTTTTGGTTTGAAGGTAAGCTTTTTCTGCAGAACGTTTCAGCATGCTTCAGGTGATTAATGATAATACCCTTTCATACTGATGTCTGTTTTGCACATTCTTAATCTGATTAGAGAGGGGTTTGGTTTGCTCAATGTGGTTGATGTGAGATTTGTATGATTCTATCCCTATGGTAGTATTGAAGTTGCTTTGAGATTCCCCTCTTTTTCAAAATTATGTAGAGTAGTAGTATGCATATAGCATTTGCTAGAATATGCATTTCCGTTGGTTGTAGAGTTCTTTTTCCTTTTTTTATTTTTTTATTTTCCAGCATATTGAGGTAATGACCTCTTGATTAGCATCTCCTCTCATCTTCTGGAGATTCTTCACTCAATTTCTTAGTTTGAAGGCTTCTCAAAACCCTGTTTGCTCTTTATAAGATGATACTCACTGTAAACTGCACTTTTGTGCATTAAGAGCACAGCTTCAGTTAACTCTTTGTAGAATACTGAATAAGTATCACAAGGTAATAATTTTATTTGCGATTTCAGTAGCCAAAAGGAATTGAGAACAAAACAGATGAATCAGGACCAAATTATTCAACTGAGCCATCCTGTGCAGTCTAAAAGTATTGATCCATCGCAGGTCATTCAGCTGTCTTGGCAACCAAGGTCAGGTAATCAAAATAACTGATAACTTACATCTATGTGGCTGTGTGTGACCATTGAGATAATTAGGTGACCACTAAACTTAGGTCACATTTTATTATGAAACTAATATAAACCGTAGACAGTACAGGTTTTGTTCGAAATTAAGCGCAAGATTATATTTTTACATTACATTGAGATATCCGATGAACATAATGACATTATCCTTGGGAACAGGGTCTTCTTCTACAAAGGCTTTCTATCAGAGGATGAGTGTGATTACCTGATTTCTTGGGTACTTTCTGCTCTTTTACTTGTACTGGACATCCATTTTTTCCTTTTCTGTTACTTTTTCAAACTCTGTTTTGTGTTCAGGCCCATAGGAAAAAACGTTCTACAATGCGAGGTGATGATCCACTGGTGGTTAACATGAATGATATGCAAAATGATCTTGGCATGTCCATGGATGCAGATGTAAGCTTATCTGTAGATTAGTCTGATCTAACCATGTTGTGAAATTTATAAGTTCATGTCAACCTGTAATCCACCAAATATTGACATGACTCAACTGCTTTACAGAGAATATTGTCATTGCTCATTCGGGGCTGATGAATTCATATCAATGCATATGAGGCACTAAAAGAATAAATGGGCTCGTTGAGGACTTTTACAAGAAACTTGTTCTGTTACCTAACTTTCATTCATGAAAACCCTTGGTGCAAATAATAGCTCTGCAAGTACCCTTGTTTTGTTTGCGAAAAGTTTATTGGGATTATTAATTTTTTATTTTTCTTATTTGGTTGGAAAATCTGAATCCTATGATTTTTCTTATCACACTTAATTATTCTAATTGTAATAAATATACAGGATGAGATTGCCAGAAGGATTGAGGAAAGAATTTCTGCTTGGACTTTTCTTCCCAAAGGTATATATGCCATGGACCCATGCAACTCGAGTTTTCTATCCAATTAATTGGCGCATTGTAATGTAAGTTGTTGCCTTGCAGAAAACAGTAAGCCTTTGTCAATTCAGCACTTTGGGCCTGAAGCATCTAAACAGAATTATCAATATTTTGATACCAAATCTGTCGAGAAAGCTGGTGAACCTTTACTGGCAACAGTTATTTTGTATCTCTCAAATGTCAGTAAGGGTGGGCAATTAATTTTTCCTCAATCAAAGGTAATAAGAGAGAAACAAGTCTTCTGAGTTCTAGTTACTGTTGCTTTGCCCCTTGCAGTGATACTTGGTATCTGTATTTTTGCTTACTGTGCATCCTCAAACTCGCTGCAGAATGACATATGGTCTGATTGCACAGAGAATACCAATATTGTGAGACCTAGTAGGGGAAATGCTATTGTATTCTTCAATCTACACCTCAATGCAACTCCTGATTTGAGTAGTCATCACGGTCGATGTCCTGTTCTCCAGGATGATTTGCTGTTTGCCACCAAATTCTTTTTTCTAAAACGCGTTAGCACTGAGAAGGATCTGCCACAATCTGATTGCACTGATGAGGATGAAAATTGTCCCGGCTGGGCCGCCATAGGTGAGTGTCAAAGGAACTCTGTATTTATGGTTGGTACTCCTGATTATTATGGGGCATGTAGGAAGAGTTGCAACGCCTGCTAATTTCGATGGTTCAGTTTTTGTGTATCCAATTTTTTTCCCTCTTATCCTTAACCCTTTTTAACTTCACGGTGAAGCAGAACCAGCTATGTGAATCACTTAGTTTTGTGTAATACAACATGGTTTACAAAGTTATATGGATGCATTAGTTTTTCCTATTCACTCAGAAGACATAAATGATAAACAACCCATCATTTGTTATTTGAACGTGGTATCAAAGATGTTGAGATCCATACTTTGTTGATGCATTGACATTGAAATGATTTTTTGTATGTGAAATAAATGTGTTAATTTAGGTTGATGCATGCATGCAAAAACTATATATTTCAATTGGGTTTAATTGAACCAATTTTACGAATTGTTGGTTTTTTAGAAGAAAAAAAACTTATTGAATAATAACTTGTGATTTTTATTGTATATAAATAATCATATAGAGAATTTACATGTCTTAGGAAAGAGATTATATTAGTTTATCCCGAAAATTATTGTTTCATTTTTAAATTTGTTCATTTTATCAATTTAATATATTTGTAAAAATCAATAGATATTATAAATTAAAATGTACTAACTCCTCGAAATAATATGAATTTAAAATTAAAATAATAAAATGAGAATTTAATATCCAAATCGCATAGCAAATATATTTGTTTTGTTGTTCGTTCCAAATAACTTTTATTGGTCCTGAAATCAGAGTCTAAAAGTATGCAGCATAAGTAAAAATTAATCATGCACTTGTTCTGAAAACCGACTGGATGATAAAATTCAGTTTAGCTCGAAGTAAGTTTTAAGTTCAAGTCTCAGATATACACTTCAATACTTATACAAGTATTGAATGTTTCAAATAAGCAATTTAAAGTTAGTATGCAGAAACTTAATAAAACGATAAATGACACAAGATATTATGGTGGTTCGGAATCAAAGTCTTACGTCCACTCTTTCGAACTTAATCGGGAATCCACTAAGTCACATAGTTACAAGCTTTCTCACAATCTATGGTTAGCCCATTGGAGACCTCCGTCCTTCGGTGTGCTAACGTCACTCATCCAGAAATTCCTTGTAAGCCTGCTTCTTCTTCAGGTTGAAGTGAGGACACACCCCGCAACCTTCAAACTGGATTGTTGGATGTTTACTTGTTCTTCCAAGAACTAAGGTTGGTTGGCTATGCCCATTGGAATCAGATTCCCATAGTATGAAACTGACTGCTATGAATATTACTTTTCAAGTAATATTCACCAAGAAATAGCTTCAACTTAGAGAGCTTCAGCCTCGTGCACTTAGACAGATGCATGGTGAGAATAACTTAAGTTGGAAACTTAAGTCTCGTGTTCAGATAACAAGGAGGTTCAAGTAGCTTTTCAGTAGAAAGTTGGACATAGTATCGACTTAATTTTGCGCGAGATTCGGTTGTTTTCTTCGTTTGAAGTATCGAGCTATTTATAGGTTAATTCGGACAATAATTTAAATTTTTGTCCATTAGACACATCCATCCAGCCGTTGAGACAAAGATTGGGTCGTCCAATTATACCCATTCTTCCTGCTCTGCTCTGCCGTCTGTTTTTCACTTTTGGTAGTGTACTTTCCACCTGCTCTTGTCAGACTAAGTTTCAGTCTAATAACCAGTTCCTCGTACTGACTTTTGATATTACTTGGAGACATCTCGAGTCTGACTTCAGATTCCTTGTGCCTCCTCGTGTTTCAAGTGCTCTTTGGAATCTGAAACTGAAAATTGATATTTCCAAAGTCAGTTTAAGTTTCCTCTAATCTTTAAGAAAACTCAGTTTCCAGAAACTGAGTTTCTGGACAAACTAAGTTTCAAGCACGAAACTTAGTCTTCTCGATCTTCATCTTCAGCTTAGTTTCTAGTCTATTACAACTTAATAAATCCTATACAAGGATTACATTTAGACATTCTAGAAACTTAAAGCTAAAGTAAGTTTTGACACATCAAAACATCAAGGCCGAGGGATAAACTAAAAATTCAGTTTCTAACAATTTTCCCCTTTTTGATGTTGTCAAAACTACTTAACTAAAGCCAGGTTAAAGGAAGAAATTTGATAATCTGAGTTTACAAGGAACACTACTCAGAATACCAATTCTTTAACCGACCTACTCTATTTGATCTTTCCCCTGAATTGGAGAGATGTTACTCGATTTATTCAAATACAGCGAAAAAAGTAAGTATGCTGATCACACTGGAAAATGTGAGTTCAACAAGGTTAAAAACAAACTGTAAGAGAGAGAGAGAGAGACAATGAGTGATTGTCTTCAATTCAGTTTTTCATTAAATGAAGAGAATTACAAGTACAAATCAAAAACCAGAAATTGAAAATCAGAAAGTAAGTTCAAAAAATTTGAATACCCAGAGATTCATGGAGGAGGTTGCTTTGGTGAACATGACTAAAGTTTATCCACTAGCTCTACGAGTGATTAGAACCGAGCTTCCCTCCTCTTCTCCTCAGCTTCTTCCCTTCTGATTCTCTCTGCCTCCCTTCTCACCTTCTCTTCTTCTTCCTTACGCTTCCTCTCCTCCTTTTCTTTCTTATATTCCTCTTCCCTCTTTTTGACAACATCAAAGAGGGTCGAGGCTATTTGTTTGATGGAGGAGATGTAACCAACAATTTTAGCTTCCTTCTTGTCCTTGGCATCCAATCTAACCTTAATCTCCAGGTTGTCTTGCTTTATAGCCTCGAGTTGAGTGTGAATAAAGTTCTGCATCTCGGAAAACATGGCAGGCGGAGAATGAGTAGAGGTAGTGGCCTAATATGGAATTGCAGCTCGCTGGGTCATGGGCATCTCAGTGTATATGATATTTGGCTCGAAAGGCACCATGCCACATGCCACATGCCACTCTCCTCTCTTCCTCTTCCTTCTCCCATCTTTCTGCTTCTGCCTTCCTCTTATGCTCATCCTCTTTTCTCTTCTTCTCATTCTCAGCTTCCCTAAGCTCAACCAACTTCCTTATCTTCTTGGCCCTTATCAAGTTGGTAGATTTGAAAGTATTATCAAAACCAGGGCCTATGAAAGTATAAATCAGCTCGGCTGCTCTCTCTACAGTAGATTGCACTGTCAGTTCAACAGATAGAAAGAGAGAGTCTGCTCCGATTCTTCTTTCTCTAGCTCGGCCTGAGTAAGCTCCTCCTTGGCCCTCTGAACCTCAGCTTCCAGACTCCGTTGCTGCTCAGAAAGTCTCCTTACTTTCTCTATCCTTGCAACTATAAGTTTCTGATACGGAGTTGGAGAACTGACAAATTCTCGGTCTCAGTTTGGAAAGATACTTGAGAGATAAGAATCGCAGAGATTGGGATTTCAGCTTCAGGCTCGTAGGAAAGTCAGTTAGGGGGGAGCCTGTGTGCATTCAGGTAGGCATCCATCTCACTGTATGTTTGTCTCCGGTAAGCTCAGATGTTTAGAAGCCTATTCCTCACTTCCCCCTTAGTCATCTGCCTCATCTCCCATTGGGCACTCTATTCGTTCGCCCACACCTCTTTTGACCTCCAGAAAGTGAGCCCAAGCCGAGCTTGCATGATTGGATGATCCTCTTCATTCAGCTCGTGCGTCACTAGGTCAAACCTTCTCCAACGCCTGAACTCTTCCTTCAGGACTTTTACTGTCTCACTCTCTTCTTCCTTAAAGATTTCAGGGTAGAGTAAGTATATTTCTTCAGCGATCCGCAACTCTACCCTCTCAGAAATTTCAGCAGCCCACGGCATCAACTTAGCATCCCCTTTGCCAGCAAGACCAATCGGTGGGAACTAACTTCTTAATCTTTTAGATGAATTCTCTGGATGCGGTAGCCCACTGAGAGAAACTTTGTACTCACCAAACAGACTGGGCTTATAAATTTGATCTTTTTCCCTCGAGTCCCATGGGTGATACCTCCACACCCCATGCATATCTTTCGAAAAGTCAAACTCCTCTTGGATGGTGGGATTAACTAGCTCTGTCTCTGAATCAGAGGGTGTTAGGGAGTAATCAGAAGGTAAATCTGTAGGAACTGAGTCTACAATAGGCGACATGAATCACCATTTATTAAAACTCCGGATTCGATTTATGGATATCAAAATAAATATCATGACAAACAGTAAATGCCCTATGCATGCTCCTATTTAATTTAATACGTAGATTCAAAGGAATACCTGAGACTCCAACGATTGATCTACAGATCTAGATCTATGATGGCAATGAAGATGGTGCAGATCTGAATCTGGAATCGATCAAAGCGATGGTGTTCCTACAGATCTGATCTTCTGATCTATTCCCTTGCTCGATCCGAAAATCTGGTGAGGATACGCTACCGGATCTGCAGCCGCCCACTCTCTCTCAATCTCTCTAGGGTTTCTGATTTGAAACTTCAAAACTTATGTGGGAAAATGAGAGATTCATCTATTTATATAGATCTGAGAATGGGCTATAAGGGTTTAATAAACCCTAATGGGCTCTGAGCAGTGTTGGGCCAGACCAGGGATCAAATGCAAATAATAAAGTGGGCCTCCTATTAATTAATTCCATGTTCAACCCAGAACATAATTAATTAATAAACATTAATTCATGCCACCAGAGAATTAATGCTGACCTACCCCTTTATTACCACGTTATTAGGAACAGGTTGCATTGACTTGGTTAATCCCCATATTTAAGGTTTCAAACATTCATTAATTAATTCAACATATGACAATTAGCTGTAATTAATTAATCTCTTATTATTCCTGAGTAGTACCACTCAACCCTTATCGCTTATGCTTGAATCAATGATTCAGCCTGCAGGACTTAGCATAACGAACCTCATGAGCTTCCCAGGGAATGTCACCATCCTGAAACGGATATGGTTATCTAAATCCAGCCTGAGGAAACCCCACACAAGCTGCCATCACCCAAGATGCAGATATACGAGTACATGTAAGACTCTCCACCATAGCAAGTCAAAGTGACAGTCAACCCATGTGTGCCCCTCAGCTTTCAATAGACTTTAGATCCGACCAAGTTACCGAAATCTTTACTCATTCATATGTCAAGTAGAATGGTTCATCTCACTGTTGATCCTATCAATACATTGAGATGTACCGGTCACACAAAGCAGTCAAGATAAACCACTTATGGACTTGTGTGCCGCAGCCTAAACCGATAGCCAAACCAGAAACTGTCTCAGCTGTGATAACTGTTTATATCTCGCTAGGTCGAACGATCTATACGATCTTCTGTGATCTCTTACACACCGTATGATCTCCCTATCGACGAGATAACTGGATGTGTTTGTTTGCATCGTATGATTGTTAATTCAGACATGAGTTGTTTATTGCAAGTCATTAATGATTACCAGTATATCAAACATAACGTTTCCTAATATACCAATCATAATGCTTTTATGTATACAATTCCAACAATCTCCCACTTATACTCAAAGCATTATACCATTACTTTCCAGAGTATAACATGTGTCTATTCTAATCTAGCTATTACATTTGGTCACCAGGTGGCCGGCATCTACCTCAGTCCTAGGCTACGAACGTGACCCTCGTATGCCTTCTGTGGTAAGCCCTTTGTAAATGGATCCGCTAGATTATCCTTCGTGTCAATCTTCTCTATTTGCACATCGCCCCTCGCTACGATTTCTCGTATGATGTGGTACTTTCTCTCTATGTGCTTTGACGCCTTGTGAGTTCTTGGTTCCTTAGAGTTTGCTACTGCTCTCGCATTATCACAGTATATCGTGATGGTCTTGGGCAAACTCAGAACAATATCTAACTCTTGGAGGTAGTTCCAGAGCCATACTGCTTCTTTAGAAGCTTCTGAAACTGTCACATACTCAGCTTCCATGGTGGAGTCTGTGATACATTTCTGTTTCACACTCCTCCATGATACAGCTCCACCTCCCAAGGTGAACACATAGCCCGAGGTCGATCTCTTCTCATCCTGATCCGCCTGGAAATCTGAATCCGTATAACCCACAGGGCACAAATTCTCACACTGATAAACAAGACAATAGTCTCGAGTTCTTTTCAGATACTTGAGAATATGTTTGACAGCAGTCCAGGGTTAGACTGATATCTGACCACCATGCCCACGGCATAACAGATATCTGGCCTCGTACATAGCATCACATACATGAGACTTCCCACTGCCGAAGCATATGGTACTTTAGCCATCTCATCCTTCTCCTCTTCTGTTGTAGGGCATTGTGCCTTAGACAGAGGAACACCATGTCTGAAAGGTAGCAACCCTTTCTTGGCGTTTTGCATGCTAAAACGAGCAATTACAGTATCAATATAAGCGGCCTGAGACAAGCTTAACATCCTCTTCTTGCGATCACGCAAGACTTTAATCCCAAGGATGTATCCAGCGTCTCCTAGGTCCTTCATTTGAAACTGTTCGGATAACCATCTCTTTATGTCTGACAACACCTTCACATCGTTGCCGAATAGAAGAATGTCATCTACATAAAGTGCAAGGAATACCACGCTTTCGCTGACGTATAATCGGTACACACAACTTTCGGTTTCGCACTGTGAAAATCCATAGGATTTAATCACATCATCGAAACGTTTGTTCCATGACTGTGAAGCTTGTTTATGTCCATACAAGGACTTCTTTAGCTTCCAGACAAGATGCTCTTCACCATCCTTCACATAACCCTCTGGCTGCTGCATATAGATATCACGACCTTCCTCAAGGTACCCGTTTAAAAACGCGGTTTTGACATCCATCTGCCAGATTTCTAGGTCCATATGTGCTGCTATGGATAGAAGAATTCGAATGGATTTGATCATGGCTACCGGTGAGAAGGTCTCGTCATAGTCAATGCCCTCCTTTTGACTATAACCCTTCGCCACCAACCTGGCTTTAAAAGCCATTATCTCTCCTTTCGAACCTTTCTTCCGTTTGTATACCCATTTGCAACCTATGGCCCGAAAGCCATCAGGTAGCGCAGACTTCTGGTATACATCCATAGAGGTAATTGATTCAATTTTTGAATCCATGGCTTTATGCCATTTTTCAGCATCTTTGTCATTTACTGCTTCGTCGTATGTCCATGGGTCGGTATCATCTAGTCCGTCTTCCGGGATCAAGTTCGAAGACTCTCCCACGAACATATATCGCTTGGGTTGGTGAGGTACCCTCCCACTACGACGGAGCACTGGTACTGCGTCAGCAGTTGGTGCAGTTACTTGTGGATCAAATCCTTGCACTGGCGACCGTGCAATTGGTTCCATACCTTTGAGAGGTACACTCAATCTCCCACGGGGTTTTCCCAATAAAAGTGCATCATCGTCTCCAATTTCTTGGAGAATGATATCACTTTTGGATTTGTGGTTTTTCACAAACTCGTCCTCTAAGAATCTTGCGTTGGTGCTAACAACGATCTTCTGATCCTCAGGACAGTAGAAATAACCACCCTTCGTTTGTCTGGGGTATCCCACAAACAGCATTAGCTTGGACCTGCCTTCTAACTTATCAAGTTCCTTCGACAAAACATATGCCGGACAACCCCACACTTTTATCTTTGACACACTGGGCTTTCGCCCATGCCAGAGTTCCGAGGGTGTTTTAGGAACTGACTTAGAAGGTACCAGGTTCAGCAGATATGCCGCTGTTAGTAACGCGTGGCCCCAAAACGAAACAGGCAAGTTCGCATAACTCATCATAGATCTAACCATTTCAAGAAGAGTCCTATTTCTTCTTTCAGCCACACCATTGATGCAGTATTTTTTTATCAAGTAAAAATTATCGAACACGAAGACTCAATTCGCCCGTTATTCAAGTAAAAGTATGATTTTGAAACCTAATATCTAGATGTGATAAAATAGCTTTGTATATCAAATTCCAACTATCTAACATGCAATTATCGATTAAAACAATTAAATAAACTTCAATTCAATTAAGCAAATTCCAAAAGAGAACGGTTGAGGAATATAGGATGGATTGGGAATTGATTATGAATATGTTTGGACTTGTCGCTCTTAGAACCAGTTTCAATAAATAGAATGGGTCGGTTCATCAAATTCTAGTTACAACCCTTAGTACCGGTGCAATAACCGTAGATTAATATCGATCTCAACCTAAGTCTAGGTATATTAATCTCAATTAACTCCCTCAAGCTCACAAACCAATAGACCTAGATATCAATTCATCTATCTTCTAGGTGAAATAATATCCAATCATCATTGCAATCCCCTCTAATGCACAAACCTATCAAGTTAATTCATTGAGGCATAATCTCCAACACATGGTGATCAATCATGTAAGGAACACAAATCAAACTCACAATAATAATCAAAACTACGAAACTTCAATTATTCAAATCCAACAATATTCATATCAATCCCAATCGCATCCAAATCCTCAACAATTAATTTAGCTACTCATAATCATAAACGAAATCTTCAAAACCACAAAGGAGAACATAAAAGAGAAAGTAGGATGAAGAAGCTTAGGAATGGATGGTGAATCTTCAATCCCGCTTCAAATCCTTCCTTCAACCTTCGAGTTCCAACCTATCGGAGATGAAAAATGCTTCAGACTCGCGCCTCCTTCCTTTAGGGTTTGCAAAAAATCGATCCCCTCAAATGTGGTATTCTTTGGCCTTTTATAGGTGAAGACCTCGCAGCTCAGACAGATCCATCCCGAACGGGATGCTGAAGAACAAAACATCATCCCGCGCGGGATGGATCGGGGTCAGAACCCGAAAATCCCGGTCCGTCCCGAGCGGGACCACCCCATTCCGCGCGGGACGGCCTACGGCTTTTCACAAAATTCTCGATTTCACGCCATTTTGACGTATCCCGGACGGGAGACTTCGTCCCGAACCTTGGTCCCGAACGGGAGCGGACCGTTCCGCGCGGGATATGCTACGGCAATGCTCCCTTTTTAGCTCCAAATTCGCATTTTTTTACCTTTTTCATAACCTGTACACACGAAACAACTCCAAAACACCAAGTGAAGGAAAATCAAGGAAAAGAAGAGATATGTGTGTGATTTGTGTACCAAATTCTCACCAATTCCTTCAATTCACATCTCGAAAATCATGCAAATTACACACATATCAACCATTTTGCTGAGGAGTGCCTGGTGCGGTCCATTGGGATGTAATCCCATGCTCCGATAAAAACTGCAAGAACTCGTCACTGAGATACTCACCACCACGATCAGATCGTAATGACTTAATGGTCTTGTTTAACTTCTTCTCTACTTCTGCCTTGAATTTCTCAAAGCATTCAGACTTATAGTGAAGTAAGTAAACATACCCGTATCTTGAGTAATCGTCAATAAAAGTGACGAAATACTTAAATCCTCCACGAGCTTGCGTGGACATAGGTCCACATAAATCAGAGTGGATCAGTTCCAACACATCACTTGCTCGAGACTGACTTGCCTTGAAAGGCTTGGTCGTCATCTTTCCCTCTATAGAGGATTCACAAACTCGATGTGGAACTACCTGGATTGAATCCAACGTTCCATCATCCACGAGTCTCTTGATCCTCTTTAGATTGATGTGACATAGTCTCAGATGCCATAGATATGTAAGATCCTCATCAGAAGATGAAAACTTTCTCTTCTTATGATTAAATGAGCTATATGCAGCATTCACAGAAGATTTATGCAAACAAGTTATGATATAAAGAGAGTCTTTCTGTATCCCACGGCATATAACACCGTTATTGCCATTTATAGTAACATGACTATAAAAAATAACTGAAAATCCATCATTAATTAAACAAGAAACAGAAATAAGGTTCCGCCGAAAATCCGGCACATACATAAAATCTCTTAAAATCAAAACATTGTCTTGAAAGCATAATGTAACATCTCCAACTGCTACTGCAGACACACGAGCAGCATTACCCATGGAGATCGTCACCTCGTCATCATTCAGCTGCTTTGTCGGCCTGAATCCCTGCAAAGTGTAACAAACATGATCAGTAGCTCCAGTATCCACTACCCACGAATGGGTAGAAACAGATGCTAAACATGTTTCTGTTACAAGTGGTAATGACGTACCTTGTCCAACCCGCTTGGTCAGACAATCCTTCTTCCAGTGACCAGTTTTGCCACAACGGAAACACTTGCCCTTCTTCCCTGGTGTCACAGTCTTCTTTTTCCCAGAACTTTTGCTTCCAAAGGTTGTCTTCTTGAATTTCTTTCCAATCACCCCTTTAGCACCTTTCGATGAAGCAGGGCGACTACCGAAAGAAACCAAGACTGCCTTTTTAGGTTGCATGACTGATTCAGCCGCCATGAGATCACTAAGTAACTAATTGAGAGTATACTCCTTTTTACTCATGACAACATTTAGCCTAAAGTTCTCAAAAGACTTCGGAAGTGAGTTGAGTATGATATC
>JAPKLW010001391.1:98448-130137 GCA_026898455.1 Plectranthus barbatus | reverse complement strand
CTGCCATCACCCAAGATGCAGATATACGAGTACATGTAAGACTCTCCACCATAGCAAGTCAAAGTGACAGTCAACCCATGTGTGCCCCTCAGCTTTCATTAGACTTTAGATCTGACCAAGTTACCGAAATCTCTACTCATTCATATGTCAAGTAGAATGGTTCATCTCACTGTTGATCCTATCAATACATTGAGATGTACCGGTCACACAAAGCAGTCAAGATAAACCACTTATGGACTTGTGTGCCGCAGCCTAAACCGACAGCCAAACCAGAAACTGTCTCAACCGTGATAACTGTTTATATCTCGCTAGGTCGAACGATCTATACGATCTTCTGTGATCTCTTACACACCGTATGATCTCCCTATCGACGAGATAACTGGATGTGTTTGTCGCATCGTATGATTGTTAATTCAGACAGGAGTTGTTTATTGCAAGTCATTAATGATTATCAATATATCAAACATAACGTTTTCTAATATACCAATCATAATGCTTTTATGTATACAATTCTAACAAAATCAGTATCTCCCTGTCCATCTTGAGAGGACTTGGCACGATCAGTCTCAGTTTGAAACTGAGTTTTGTCAGTTTCAGTATGGGAGGAGGCTTCCCTTTGTGCAGCCTCCCCTTTCTTCTCACTTTCTTCTGCCAGTTTTGCCGAGGTGGTCGCCCGCATCTCAGCATCTCCTAGCAAAGCCTTCTCCTTCCCGACCTGCACAACTTCCACATCTGCCAATTTTTCTGGGTCGATCATCCCTTGGATGATATCAGCTTCAACAATTACCTCAACAATTTGCTCATCTGTCTGTTTCTCTGGATGGTGATCCAGACCACGAGCCTCCCTATATAAATTAGTAAAAGCTTCATCAGATAATTCTGAAAGTGGATGGATAATCGGCTGTTGAATAGTGGTCAATTCAGGATCCTTGAAATTAAGCTTCTTCCTGGCAGAGGTATCCATGAGAGGATTAAAATCATCTCCTTTCCTTTTCTTCCTCTTTTCAAGGGCATGCTACTTGCCCTTCCTCTTGTGAGCGGAGGCCTGAAGCTCAGCTTCCTTCCTCTGTCGCTCCTCTTCCCTGAGCTTCCCACTTCCTTTCTCAACAACCACCTTCTCTCCCTCCTTTAGAGATTTCTTAGGATGCCTCGTGTTAGGGGTCTGCTTCTTCGTCACTATCATATGGATACTGACTCCCTCAAACCTTGTCTCCAGACTTGGTTCTTTTTCAGTCTAGTATTTCTTACGTAGCCTCTTGTAATGAGGCTTGCTTGCATCCTCCCCAAGATTAGTCAGTTGGGGGAGGTCTTCCATCGCCTTCTAAAAGCTCTCCTCCCACTCCACGTTAGTTTCTGTTTCTTCTTCATCATCATCTCCTTCTTCCTCGTCACCTTCCTCCTCACTACTCTCATCCTTCAAGTTGTGCCTTGGAGGAACAAAATCAGTTGGTATTAGTGGTTCTCCATCATCCAACACTTTTACCAACTTCTCAATGAGGTAGCTTACCTTCAGACTAAAACCAACTCCTGTGACAAAGGTATCCTTATCAGGAATGCTGGTCTTCTTCTACGCATTCTCCAATAATCGTTAAAAAAAAAACTCCACCCATTTACCATGAACTTCGTCATCCAATGTCATCAATATCGAGTACTTCTTTTTGCTCATCTCAAAGAATGAGCTAACATCGCATTGTAGCATTCTGATGGCAACATCAGCTGAGAACTTGTAGAAGGGATCAAGTCCATTGGCCTTATGATTGACCTTCTAGCCAATGGTGACCTCCTCCTTCTTCCACTTTGCCTAATGGCTCTCTATATGCTTACGGGCTTGCTGGTTGCCACCACCCTGCAGATAGGTATGGATCTGCACACCATCATTGTGAAGAAAGAAGACTTAACTCAGCAAGTTTGGTTGACTCTGATCGTTGTACTGGCCACTAAAGTATTAAAGGACTTGGCATCAGTAGCCACCATCCATATATGTGCATACCAAGCCCAGTTGTTCCACCATATTTTAGGTTCTTACCATTTTGTTGTGCGTACATTGGCCATGAAAGTTCACTGCTGCAACCATGCTTCAAAGGCTTAAATTGTGACGGGCACATGTGGTGAAAATATAGAAAGAGCTCAAGCCCTTAGAATGGGATTCTAGTCTACCTCTCCGTGGCCATCTCTGTGATCTTTTTTTTTTTTTTTAGATTTTTTTTCTTATGTTTTTATGTGTGGATATTTCAAATTTGAGAACAAATAAAAATAGACAGTGAAGTAACATGCCATCAAGACTTACACGTCTTTCCAAATATGATTGCAACTTTAATATATTGAGATTTGCAAAAGGATGCTTGGAATTATTATAGTTTATTTAGAAAATTTGAAAGGAGGTTAGATAGGGCAAGAGTCGGGTCCCGATTTTACATATTAAAGTGTGCACGCTTTTCGAGAATTTTGACAGGATTTTAAGATATTTCTCCAGAACTACTTTAGTATAATAGATAGATATAAATAAATAATAAATGACTTAGTCGAATGTATGTAAGGACCAATCTTCCGAGTCAAAGTCTTTTTTATTTTTCTCTCTCTCATAGGTAAATTTGTATTCTTGCTCACATGTATTAGAAGACTATGCAACATTTTCAAGAAACAATATCTTTTGTTGGGGTTTTAGAATAGAATTTGATCATCTTATTTTATTTCGCATATCTGGTACATATGTGAGATATCCATTTTTCCATAAACATTTATAGTACGAGAATTCACATTTTTTTAAATTATTGGTAATGAAAATTTAATTAGTTACAACCAATATTCAACGAAATCAAATGTACCTACTTCCATAAGATTGACATCGTCTGATGAGAAATAAAAAGAAATATAAATAATTTGAGTGATTGAAGTTGAAGCATTTACTTTTAAAGTAAAAGAAAAAAGAGCAACAATTAGAATGAAAGAGTCAGAGATGAAAAGAGGATTCTTCACTTCTTTTTTGCATTCAAAATCGTGCATTACATATGAGATTTTCATCTCACACGGCTCCTACATGACAAAAAAAATGGTGAGTTTTCTATTTGGATTCATCCATCACTGTGATTCAATGAGAATGGATGCTTATGGAATTAACATGACACGACAAGGACAATTATATTTATGAGAGCGAACGAAAAATAAATGTATGTTCTGTATTGATTTGCCATTTTAGCAAAAACATGAAATCAAATCTTACAATATATTAAACTTAAAAGCAGTTCAACATTGGTTTTTTATGGATGTGAAAGGTGACCCAAAGCAACTATTGAAAAATTCTTCAAACCAAGCCCTAAAATAACAATGATAATTCTCAATCATATGACTCCGTCCACAACTCCTACTTAGACCACCCACTACCATGACTTAGGGTGGCTGTAATGGTGCATAATTTATCAACTTTAAAGTTGAATCTGCAACACTCACTCACTACATCAAACCTACATGTATGACATGACACTTTGTTTTTTAAGATGGCTCCCAAAAATGGGAGTTGAGTTTAGGGTGCCACTATCCCATTTCTTATCAATATATCGGACATGTGTGTGTGTATATATATATATATATATATATATTATACATAATGGTAATATATATAAATATAACATTAATATATCAACGATAATTCTTTTACTATAAATAATATACTCATTTTATCATTTGTTACATCAAGTTTGTAATTTTCATCACTCTATTTGATCTTTGCGTTATTTCAACTCCAACCATTTCGTATTTTTTTTTTCAAAATGGCTGAAAATAACCGTGACTCATTTTCAAATTTTTTCAATACATTCCACAACCAAGAATATCCTAGCTCACAAAATCCACAGACTCATACAATCCCCAATTCTCAAAATCTTCAATTTCCCTACCACAACCTTTTTCTTAAACTTTCCCAATCATGCAAATTACTATGGCCAATTTGGGATGACACATCCCCACATGTATTTTTATCCACCAACACCCCAATTCACTTCCAATGAATTTGACACGTAAGTGTGGGGGGATCATCATCCGATAAAGAGCAAGACTCACCATTGCAAAATGTTGACTATGAATTTCCACCACACTCTACACAACCCAAAATATATATTATTCCTAATACCGATGAAGAAGTTGGTCGACGTTCAAACGTGACATGGACGCATGATGAAGAGAGTCTTGCACAAGCTTGGAGCATCATTAACAGGCTAGCAGTTGCTCCAAAACTGTCAATTCTCAAAAGAGTAAGGATTTTTGAAAAAAAAAAATAGTTGTATATTACAATAACAATCGATCAACATTCTTACAATTAAGAACATGGGATGCGATTAAATCACATTACTATAATGTGATGCTTGATGTCAATATGTTCTCCAGTTGGTACAATAATTTTTATAGCAATACAACTAGTGTCAAAGTGTCGACGATGATGTTTTGCAGGCTATGATTTAGCAGTGGCATACCATTAATCCAAAAAAGACCTTCAAGTACATGCATATATGGAGAGTAATGAAAGAGCTGGAGTCATGGGCTCCTCAATATGCTAACAAGAAGTCAATGGCATCTGAGTCAGGGGGAAGTTCAATCTCGTCCCATGGGACAATAGAGAGCAAAGAGGCAAGGTAAATCCAACGTTAAAATTTCTGAAGGTTCTAACGAATTTCGATTGAAGCTGTGGGAAAAATTGGAAGAACTCCAAGTGGAAAGAATGAAGCAGAAACACATTGAGATGAAACAAAATGGTATTGAGTTGGAGCACAAAGATTATGATATAGTTATGAAGAATACGAGCGGAATATCAACTCATAAGCGAATGTATCATGAAAAGATTTTTGAAGGAATTAAAGAAATGCGTGGTTTGAATTGATAAGTTAGATATTTATTATTGTAATTATGCAATTGTTAGTTTTGCTTTTCTCTATTGTAGTATTGTCTTAATTCAATTTCTTTTATTAATTAATGCAATTTGTGTTGATTTAATTAATAATTTTTCGTAAATTTATCAAATTTATGCTTTTGAAAAAATTTTAATCATATTATTAATACTGCCAAGTATCACAATCGATCTATCGGTAGTTGGCTTATGTGGAAAAAAATAGCTTAGATGGAATTTGAAAAATAGAAAAATAAGAAAGATGCCTCACAACCGAGAGCTACTGCAACTTCCTCCAACTTTTTCAATTTTATAGTTTATCTGTCATGCCCCAATTTTCATAAATAAAAGAGAATGAACCATACATACTTTTCATAATAGAAATAAAAAGAAAATATTCATAGTCTTGCGAAATAAAAACATAACTCAAAGAAAATAAAGCATAGTTTAACTCTAAATTTCGAAAGCATAAAAAATATAAAATTTTTGCATGAAAACTTTGACCATCAATAGACCACCATCATCGCGCATCAGTCATCATCGCCCGAGCCATTGCCTGAAAAATAGTTAATAGATTGGGGTGAGTTCTATTGACTCAGTGGGAGACATATATCCACAATTATATACAATATAAAAATAAAATACATGCAATAAACCGTCGTGGTCCGTAAACCCATTCTGTTGCTATAGAGAGAGCCCGTAGGCTTATTGTTACTATAGATAATCTGAAGACCAAACCCGAAGGCTAAATTGTTGTTGTAGTTAGCCCGAAGGCTTAACTGTTGTTATAAATAGTTCGGACACCAAACTGCTCCTATAGAAAACATACATAAATATAAGTAAATCATATAAAAAAGAGAAAATGTAAAGTCGCCACATGACACCCACCGGGAGTGGGACCTTGACTTAATTTCAAAACTCCTGAAAATATTATATAATTATGTCTTGCGCACCACCTAGCATATATATATATATATATATATATATATATATAAACATATTAATGCACGGTAATTATTTATTTTATAAATCTATAATTTAAGGGAAAGGCGAACTATATATATGAAATCTTAGTGGTCGAGACTTGTTTTCTTAAATCCAATTCGGATGCAAGCCAGTTCGCAAATTGAAATTCATAAAGTCCATGTTATTAAAATTGTGCATGGAATTTATGCATAAGAAAATAATTTCTTTCATTTAAAAACAAAACAATAAGTGGACAACATAGTCACGAGTTGACTTAAGAAAAATAATAATAAAACAATTACGTGTTGCATTAGTTAGAAAAAGAAAATTTAAATACATGAGAAATAAAAACTTTAAACCATCTAGAATAAAACAGCATGTATTATATATAAGCAATTCGTAAAGGAGTTTTTTTTTTTTTTTTTTTCCATGCTTAAGAATAGATATAATTGTGAATAAAACAAAGGGTGATACATGAATAAAATATACCTCTCAACTTTTGTGATCCTTGCGTGTCTCTGATAATTGCTTAGTTATTTTGTAATGGAAAAATTTAATGAATGGATGACCCTATTTATACTAGTTAATTGAGATCTAAGCAATAGATAAAAAGATTTAAAAGACGTGAAATGGTAATATTAGGGATAATTCTAATTGGATTTCAAAATATATGAATCTATCTTCTCTATGGATATATATCTAAATCTTAAAATAATAATTTCATATCTAGAAAAATATATCTAAAAAGTGAATTTATTTTCATATTTAATAATTAAATATTCTATGGTGCGACTTATAAGACATAATCACACAATATCATGCTTTAACATAAACTAAATAAAAGAAAGAGAGTAGCAAATTTAAATAATAATTTAAATTTAATTTAATTAATTTTTATTTTTATTTTATCGTTTGAAGTGCTGAGCTTTTTATAGTCTTCAGGGGGACAATTTGAATTTCCACCCGTTAGACACATAAATCAAGTCGTTAGACACATGTTGAATGTCGTCCAATCATAGCCCATACTTTTGTCTGCTCTGCCGCCTGCTTTATGCTTTTGCCAGTGTACTTTCCACCTGCTCTTGTCAGACTAAGTTTCAGTCCGAGGAATCCAAGTATGAGACATCCTCGTACTGATTTTTTGACTTAGCATTGAAGTGCCTTTAAGTCTAACTTCGAACACTTGTGTATCACGTGCTTTTGAAATATTGAACCTCTATACTGACATTCCAAAGTTAGTATAGGCCTTCTCCATACTGACATTTGAAAGTCAGTATAGACATTTGCCATACTTGGTGAAACTCAGTTTCAGTTCCAAAACTTAGTTTTAAACATGAACACATGTCTTCAGATCTTCAAGTTTCTTCGGGGTCTTCCCTTAAGGATGGAAACTTGACTCTGGATACCTCGAGCCCTGTCATCCTTAGAAACTCAATTTTTGATCTTCGCTCGGTCTTTAGTATCTAAGTTTCTATTACAACTCAAACAATCTTATACAAGGATTACATTTGATAACTCTAGAAACTTAGTACTAAAGTAAGTTTTGACATATCAAACATCAAATAAGAGGTGAACTGAAACTCAGTTCCTAATAATAACCAATACACATCTACCACGTTTAATCAAGTTTCTTCTTCATCTACTAGCCCTTTTCATTTCACTTATACTTGCTCCACTTGTTGTCCTTCCCTTGCAATCTGTATGTGCTCCAAAACTTCAGTTGGCTAAAAGGGAGTCAACATTCAAAATCTTAACAAGTAAAGTAGGGGAAGCCAACTCGTCGTCAATCACCGATATAGGTAATGGTGGTAGAAGTCCCGCTGGAGATTTCAATTATACCTTATTTCTTTGGCAAACCTCACACTCCACCACAAACTTAGTCACTCAATGCATCATTCGCAGCCAATGCACATTTCTAACAACAAAGACCAACTTCTTTCTTCAGTAAAGCAATCAAAGGTGTTGAGATCTTTTCCACAATTGTGAACGAACCAGCGATAATATCCAGCCAGTCTTAGGAATCCACGCAGCTTGCAGGCTAACTAGACGTCGGCCACTGAAGGACGACTGCGATCTTTGCCGAGTTTATTTGCACTCCGCCTCGCGACAACACATGGCCCAAACTCTCCACCTCTTTCTGGCCTAGAACACATTTCTTTAGGTTAATTACTAATTTATGAGACTGGAGAATACGAAAACCTGATGTAGTTGCTCTATATGCATTGCCAAAATGGTACATTGAGAGTGGTACATTATATGTCTCATGTGTATTACATTATTCATATATTTTTTTCCGTGATTGCAAGATATAGATCAAAGTTTTGCCTGAATGGTACATTGTGTATCCACTGAATGGTACATTACGTGTCAACTTTATAATACATTATTCGACCGTACGTTACATTATTCATGTATGTGTGTTTTGCGGTTGCATGGTATAGATCAAAGAATTGTCTGAATGATACATTATGTATTGATTGAGTGGTACATTATGTGTCGACTGTATATTAATTCCTTTGATTGTATATTACATTATTTGCCTCTATTTTTTTGCGGTTGCATGATGTAGATAAAAGTGTTGCTTGAATGGTACATTGTGTATCGACTGATTGGTACATCATGTGTCGACTGTATATTACCTTATTATTAGGTGTCGATGTAGAAATCCCACCTTTAAATTGATGTTTTGATGTGTCAAAATTGCATATCAAGGTTTAGTCCTTCAAGTTATTACTTCATGTAATCTTTGTATAGGATAATCGACTTGTAATAGTTCGGGAAAAGCAAACCGCCAAAAACTGAGGAACAGTTTTTGAAGATGGAACTGTCCGAATAGAAGGACCGAAGAAAACTGTGAAGACAGGTCAAGAAGCAATGGGCCGAGAAAACTGTGTAGATAGTTTTAAACTGTCAAGGAAGCAATAGCTATGAAAACTGTGAACACAATTTTTATAGAGAAACTGTCGAGAGGCGCTCACAGTTTCAGACCAGCACAGTTTCACGCCAAAGAAAACACGTGAAAAGCAAGGAGCCTAGCAGTCATAAAGAGCATTGAAGACTCAATGATAAGGAACAAAGACACACTCAGTTATGACTGCAGTACAACGTTGTTCGAGTCTGACACAACAAGACAAAACTGTCTATGCAAAAGCAGGGCAGTGTTCAGAAAAGGCAGAGGAGCAGGTCTGCTACAACAGAAAAGAATGGCTTTTGATTGGACATCATTCCAATTGTCTCTACCGGCTACTTTCAGAGATCCAACTATAAATACCAGAAGGACCGGAGAGATACTTTAAACACACGAAAAACCGAAACTCTGAATCATTAAAAGCGCCATTACTCTGCTAAAGCTCACAATATTCAAAGCTCTCAAGCGAACGACATTTACTCCGCGTGTCAATCTGTGAACACGAGGCCTTCTTGTGCTTACTGAATCTTCCGTGATTCACCGTGTGACCTTGAGTACACGAGGATTAAGTCTATTTGACTTAGTCTTTCTCATTGGTGTTCTTACTCTCCAAGTAAGAACATAGCAGTCTGGTTCTCTGTCGAGGAACAGGTTCTTACGAGCGATTGCCAACTTTTGAGTGTTCTGGGAAGAACTCAACCATCCATCCACCGGAAAAGGAGAAGGGAGGTTTGCCCTCAATCCGTTTCCGACGACTGCCAGTTCTGAGAAGACTTCGAGGTGTTACCTGACTTCGAGGAACTGAAGAAGGAGTGAAGATCATCTACGTGGGCGAGTGATCCAGTTTACTGCGAACGGTAGTTTTCATGGTGATTGGCTATATATCGTGAGGAGTGTATACTTCATTACTTAGTGAATTACCGGATTAATTTTCAAAGAGTGGACGTAGGACTTAAGGATCTGAACCACTATGATATCCTGTCTCATTTACAGTTTTCATTACTTTTCTCATTACACAGTTTTTAACTGAGTTTTGAAACCTTCAACACTTCTCTAAAGTGTTGAAGTGTAAATCTGTAAACTGACCAAGTAAACTCTCGGCTAACACAATTTTTATAAATCCTAAATTGGGAAACTGACCCCCCCAGTTTTAAAGTGAAACATCTTAGTAAAACTTTCGCTGCACAATTATTCATACTCTGACCGGGGACCAACAAGTGGTATCAGAGCAGGTCGGTCTTTCGAGACTGTCCTGTTTTGAGTCGCTTAGGACCGGATCCATATTTCCTTGAACTCTCATTTTTTGTGTTTAGTGTGTTTAGCGAGTAGATTAGCTAAAGATAATGATGAATTACCCAAGTCTTCCCAAGTACAACCCAAAGAAGTTCGAAGTATGGAAGAAGAGGTGCCTCATCCAACTAAGGAGCCAACATCCAGAGATGGATGAAGTCTTGAAGAATGGACCTCTAAAGATCCAAAAGGTTAGTGTCCGACTCGGTGGAGGAGATGATCAAGGTGTTCAAATGGTAGACAAACCACCTGAAGAGTGGACACTTGAAGACAAGAAGCGTGCTCAGCTTGATCCTATTGCACAAGAAATGATCATGCAATCTCTTCCAGATTCTCTTATGGATGAAGCTATAGAGAACAACAGTGCCAAAGAGCTATGAGATTGGATCAATGAGCTTACTAAAGAAATCGAAGCAATGAAACACAACAAGAAACAGGTTTGCATTGACAAATATGAATCCTTCCAAATGCTACCTGGAGAAACAATCAAATCAATGGAAGCAAGGTTCAACGCCATTGTCAGTGAGCTAAAGGGTCTTGGAAGAGAAGAGACTGTGGCTGACATGAATGCCAAAATTCTCTCAAGAATGCCGAAAGAGGATTGGTTTGTCAAAACCACCAGTTTAAAGACCATGGATCTCTCGAAGATGACAATCAAAGAGCTGTTTGCTGAACTTCAAGCCCATGAATGGGATATACAGATGGTAAACAAAAAACAAAGCTGCCAGAACTCCGAACTCATCAGCAAATGATGATGTCACATTCTTCATGAAGAGAGACTTCTAGAGACGTCAGAAGAAACCAACGCAGTTCGATAAAACTGCCTATCAATCTTCTCTAGCGAAGGATACCTCCACCTCAAACCCGAAGAAGGAAACTGACCTGTCAGTTGCCAAACTGGAGGAACATATGAGGAACCTGGCCATACTCCTCGAGAAGGCCAAAGCAAAAGGAAAGGAAGCTCAGACCTAGGGGTGTGCATTCGGGTCGGGTCGGGTTTCACCCGGCCCGAAAAATCAAACCCGAACGACCCGATCACCCTATGTTGAAGACCCAAAACCCAACCCGACCATCGGCGCCACCCAACCCTACTCGATCACCCGATTTTTGGGTCGGGTGTATCGGGTGACCCAATCACCCGAAATACCTAATTTTTTTTAAACTTCAGCACTTATATTCTATACATTTTTTTGGCAAAATTTAGCACCTATTTATAAACAAAATATAAACTAAACAACTATAACAAAAATTCATAACAAGACACAAATATAATCCATCACAAATTAAACAAAGGAGGTCAACAACAAGGATCACAATCCAAAATAAAATTCATCACAAATTCTGAAATTCATCATAATTCAATCCATAAAAACAAGTCAACAACAAAAGCTTCATCATCTTTTATGTCTTCAATCTTCATCCTCCAAAAGATAAGTACCTACAAAGTACAAAGTACAAAAAATTAATTGATTAATTAGTATAAGATATAAAAAGTAAAAATAAAATACATATAATCTTTCTCACTCAAGTAATCAACACTTCGAGTGGCTATCTCTCCCCTCCTTTTCTTTCATGCCAATATTGGAGATACCTAAATTAAAACAATGAATTAATTATTACATATACTAAATTAAAGTATAAATATATAAAATTAAAATTAAAAGCACACCTTCTTCATGCCTTTCAAGACTAGCCAAGTCTTCTTCAATGGTTGGTTCTTTCGATCTTCCTAACCAATTTTGGACACAAACAAGACCTTCCACAATTCTCGGAGTTAAAGAACTCCGAAAAGGGTCAAGTATTCTACCTCCAGCGCTAAAGGTAGATTCTGAAGAAACCGTAGAGATAGGCATAGCCAAAAGATCTCGAGCAAATAGTGAGAGGATTGGAAACCTACATTTGTGCACATCCCACCACTTCAAAGGCTCAAAATCCTCTTCTTTCTCACCACCCAATGTCTCTTCACAAAGATAAACTTCCAAATCATTCTTGATTAAACTCTCACCACTTTGTGATTGAAACTTCATAAACCTATTACTAGCATATCTAAGTTTCTTCGAAGGAGGTCCTTGAGAATCAACCGTTGTAGATACAACACTTTGAGAGCCACTTGAGGTCGTGGTCGATGCCAAATGAGGATTCATGACTCTTTAATGCTCATACAAATCATCTAAGGCACTCCTCAAATGAAACTTCAACGTCAACGTCATACCCTCATCGACCCCATACTTATCTACCAAATAGAACTCAATGAACTTAAGCTTATAACGTGGATCAAGAATGATTATCAAATATATAAGTTTGTTCATTGTTCTAAGATTCCCCCAATACTTCACAAACTTCAATTGCATTTTATCTCCCATTTCTTTTAAGTAGGGATGAGTGACATTGTCATCAACATTCAATTCAATCCACTCCCTTAACAAGTTCCCAATGGTATCTATTTCATGTAAAAGCAAATGGGATGTGGCATTGAACTTACCTCTTTTATCTCCATTTTCATCGTAAATAATGGTGAAATGATTCCACACCTCTGACTTTGCTTTGCATTTCTTTCTTGGTAGGGGAGGTTTGCCCGAATTCCTAGCTGGTTCTTGTTCTTGTGTTACATTGGGTGTCTGTGTCTCTTCTTCAGTCGATATTGCTGATACAAAATAAAGCAACACAGTAAATCAATTTACTTTAATTAACTCAGTAAATCAGTTTACTCTAAGCAACACAGTCATGAACAAGCAACATTCAAAAATCAAACATTCAAGCAACACAGTCTGCTCTAATTATACAAGCAGAGCATAAGCTTAATACAAGCAACACAGTCTGCTCTAATTATACTAAATAATCAAACATTCAAATGCCTTTAAAAGCAAGATTCATGCAGAGATTGAATTTGAGAGATAAGCAGAACATGAGCTTGTTATAATTAATCATAAAAAAAATTACCTGTGGGTGAAGCCGTGAAGGCGCAGCCGTGCAGCACTACAGCAGCGGGGAAGGCGGCGGAGGGCACTGGGCAGTCGAGGATGATGATGAGTGAAGGCGGCGGTCGGCGGGCTAGCAGTCACAAACGATGATGGGTGAAGGCGGCGGGCTGGAGTCGCGGATGATGGCAGACAGGCAGAGCTGCACCGAAAAGGCAGGTCGGGGACGGCTTGTGCAGCGGTGGGCCGGTGGCCGATGGACGGAAAGATGCAGGCGGAGGGCTGACTGAGGTTGGGTGCGGTGTGCGTCGTTAGGGGGAATTGGGTGAGGGTGAACTGAGTCGTGAGTTTAGGGTTTAGGATTAGGAATAGGAATTATTTGTTATGTATATTTTTAGATTTTTAAGTAATATTAATAATATTTATATTATTATATATATTAAATATAGGTATGTTCGGTCGGGTCGGGTGGCACCCGAACCCAAAATTCTTCACCCGCCACCCGACCCGAAAAGCTGTCGGGTGAAGATTTCTCACCCGCCACCCGAACCGACAGTTGCAAGACCTGACCCGAAATGCATTGGTTAGGGTCGGTTTTGTCGGGTCGGATCGGGTTTTGCACACTGATATGTGTGTAAAATGACCTATATTTCGATGTGTGAGCGTGCGTGTTTGCGTTCATTTTACCCTCATATCATATATTTTTGTTGTTCTTTTGTCGTGTTTTCGTGTTTTTGTGTTTTGAATGTTGTAGGACGTGTTTTGAGCATAAATCAGCACTTTTGGGTGAGTTTTGGAGGTAAATCGCCCGAGCCAAAAGTTAAAAGGAAGTTGGATCGACCAAGCGGAGCAAATAAGGGAAGAAACCTGATTTCAGAGGAATTTCTCGGCCGAGCCATTGGAATAGAGGCTTGGCTCGGCCGACCCTGCAGTGCTCGACCGAGCCTGCTCTTCAGAGGGTCCACTCGGCCGAGCTAAGCCTAGCTCGGCCGAGCCATTACGAGATTTGTGGTTTTTGGGGGGTTTTTCACTTAGCTCGGGCGAGCCAATTTCGGCCCGGGCGATCCGAGGCCCTGGGAGCTCGTCTATAAAAGGGGGATCTTACCATTTTAAAAGAACTTTTGGTCAGATTTCAAATAACCGTCACGAGAGTTCTCTCTAGATTCATCTCCAAAGGCAGGCTTGACCGAGCCATTGGAACAGAGGCTTGGCTCGGTCGACCCTGCAAGAGGGAAGAAACCTAATTTCAGAGGAATTTTTCGACCGAGCCAAGGCAGGCTCGATCGAGCCATTAGAACAGAGACTTGGCTCGGCCGACCCTGCAGTGCTCGATCGAGCCTGCTCTTCAGAGGGTCCGCTCGGCCGAGCCATTACGGGATTTGTGGTTTTTGGTGGTTTTTCACTTAGCTCTCGTCTATAAAAGGGGGATCTTTGCATTTTAAAAGAACTTTTGGTTATATTTCAAATAACCGTCACAAGAGTTCTCTCTAGATTCATCTCCAAACCATTCCCCATCCACATTCAAGTAGATTCAAGCCATATTCTTCCAACTTGGTGAAGATCTAGGAAGGAAGGAAGGTAAATTGAGTCCAAGGAAGGCAATCAAAGAAGATCATACTTAGACCTTGCTATTTTGTAATGGATTCTCTCATTTCTCTTATTGATTTGTACTCAATTCAAGGTATGAAGAACTAAATTCTTATGTGAGTGTTGTAGAATGGATATTGTGATGAGTTGATATCTAATTTGCTTGTTTATTTTCCTTTGAGGGATTGAATTGCACTTGAGCTTGTTCCTTATCTCTTAGGTGTAGGTAATAGCCAGCTTTTGAGGTAGTTGATGTGAACGCTGCAGCCAACACGCGGGCGGAATCGTCGTGAAAAGTGTATATTCTTACGATTTTAGTTCCAATCCCTGTGCGGGGCTAGGTCGTAGGGCGATAATTGACGGTCGATTGGGAGTGATCTAGGGGTTAATAACGTAGTTGTTTGCAATTCCTAGTGTCATGTACCGTTAGCTCACCGTAGCAAGGGGCTAGCGAATGTAGGGTCGATTGCTCAACCTCCTTGGGATTAAACTTAGTTTACAACATAGTTGATTCAACTTGGAACAATAGAAATTCAATCAACACTCACTATCTTCTTATTGTTGAACTTGAGATTTTGATCTACCTAAACAAGTTACTCAATTGTTTTGGCTTGAGAAGTTTTATTACACATGTTTGGTTATTGCTTTGTTACTTGTATGCTTGGTTTATATTCTATTTTGCCTAGTTAAACAATTACCAACGACTATTATTTGCCTAGCTATTTGAACCTTCAAACAAGTAAATGGTTTTCACTTGAGCGAATTGAAAAGTACTCGGATTGATAAATTTTAACGTGAAGATAGTGTTGTATTTCACCGTCGTCACGTTTTTGGCGCCGTTGTCGGGGAATCTTCTAGTAGGTCTTATGAAATTATTGAAAGTTTGAAGAAGTGTATGCTAGGTGTTTGAGGAAATGCTTGTGTGAATATTGTTACTAACATTTGTTTGCTTATTGTTCTAGTTTGTTTAGTTGAATTGTTTTGCTTTGTAATTGGTTTTGTTGATTTTTCCTAGGTAGTTTATGATCACTCGATCAAAGGCTAGGGAGCTTGAGGCTAGGAAAATTCAAGAAATGAGAGGAAATATTAAGATTGATTTTGATATGGCTAACCATGGAGAGGACACGGTTAGGATTAAAGAGTTAGAGAGACAGCTTGAGTTGATGAAAGCTTTTTTAAATGAGAGGAATGGTCCTCGGAGACCACTTCAAAACCTTTTTCGACCTCAAGGGGAACCGATAACGGGAGGTTTTCGGTTAAGAGTGAATGCCACGCAATTTGAGATAAAGCCACAGTTGGTCCGAATGATTCAAAACAACCAATTTGGGGGACACGTAATTGAGGATCCAAATGTTCATATATCTCGATTCTTGGAGATTACGGATACTATTAAGATCAACCAAGTTCCCCAAGATCAAATACAGCTGTGGTTATTCTCCTTTTCCTTGAGGGATGGAGCGAGAAATCGGTTCGAAGGTTTAGACAAATCGAACATTGCCACTTGGGAAGAATTGAGAGAAAAGTTTCTATTCAAGTTTTTTCCGCCAAGTTTGACTTTGAAGAGAAGGGCCGATATCACATCGTTTGGGCAAAGATTCTCTTTATGAAGCTTAGGATCGGTTCCGAGAGCTTCTATGCAAGTGTCCTAGACATGGTCTTTCTCGGAGTCAACAAATTTGCCAATTCTATGGGGGACTAAACTATGATACGAAGGTTATGATGGATGCTTCATCGGGTGGTGCATTCCTCGATCAAGAAGAGGAAGAAGCTTGGAGGACAATTGAGAAAATGGCTGGAAATAGTTTCCATTGGCCCAAGGAACGGAAAGATTATCGATCGGTCAAATCGGTCAACGAGGCTAAGGAAAGTGAGGAATTTAAGGAGCAATTAGAAGCCATGCAAAGAAAGCTTGGCGCATTGTCTACTTTGGGGAATCGAAATGAGGAAATGATGTTGGTTCGTCATGAAGAGTCCTTCCCGAAAAGTGTAAATTTTGTTAATCAAAGGATGAGATACAATGGCCGTCCTCAATACAATCCACCGGGTAATATGTACTACCATCCATCTAACCGGTTTCACCCCAACTTCTCCTATGCAAACCCGAACAATGCTCTTAATCCTCCGTTACAACTTGAAGGGGGAGGTAGTAGCCAACGGGGATACGCTGGGGGAAATAGTAGATATGTCACCCAAGAGCCGAGGAGGAATCCAAATGAGGAAATAGATAAGAGATTTGAGAAGTACGATGACATGTTCGCAGAAATTCAACTTCAAATTTCTTCCATTGCAAAACAATTGAGCGGGAAGCATCAAGCTGGCAAATTCCCGAGTGATACCGAAGTGGTGCAAAAGAAAGGTTGTAATATGGTTGAAGGTGAAAGTAGGATGGAGGAAAGATTGGAAGCAATGACTCCTAAGATTGATATGGTGGAAAGTGAAGAAGAGTCGAGTTTGGGTGTTGAAGAAGAAAATGAGGTTGAAGTAGAAAAGGTGGAAGTAAAGAATGATGAGCAAACCGGAAATGTACATTTCTCTGATTATGTACGGAAAGGAGACATTAAAATGCTGCTTCCGGAAGAAATTGAGCGAGTGCCGATGTTGGATGAACTTGTTGGAGTGGAAATGTTCCTGGATGATGAGCCACGTGATGTGAGGAATTATGAACAAGAAAAGAAGAGCATAGCTAGCAAGAAAGAGGATCCGGGGGGCTTTGTGATTGAATGTGCAATTGGAGATGTTAATGTCGAGAAAGCCTTGTGTGACTCCGGAGCTAGTGTGAATGTGATGTCGTGGGACTTGTACAAGGAGTTGGAGAACTAAAACCTACAAGTCAAGTCTTACAAGTGGCGAATCATACTTTAATTTTCCCACGGGGGATAGTTGAAGATGTTCATGTGGAAGTCTTGACATTTACATTTCCGGGAGATTTCATTGTTGTGGATATGAAGAACAAGGATAGCATTCAACTGATCTTTGGAAGGCCATTTTTACACACGGCCAATGCATTATTCGATATGAAACATGGTGAGCTCACATTCTGATGTTGTGGAAAGGAAGTTGTGTTCTCTTTACCTTCAAAGAATGTGAATGAGAGTGAAGTTGAGAAAGCTGGGAAAAAGAAACGGATGAAGGATGTGCTTTATCCGGGCTTAAATATCATGGGCAAGGAAAGTGAAGACAATGAGGATCCGGGGGATGAAGATGAGCTTGATCAAAATCAAATGAAGAAAGCTCGAGTGGATACGGATCCACCTCGGAGTGCAAGAAGGAATCTTTTCTTTCCGGAGGAGCATGTGACTATAGACCGAGGTATGAGTTCGAGATCAACACCCTTTGACCATGATTGAATGTGAGGTATGTTCATCGAGCTATCGACGTTAAAAAAGTGCTTGTTGGGAGGCAACCCAATGGATTTACATCTTGTTTCTTTTTATGTTTTAAATAAATGTTTGCTAATTGCTTGTGTTAGTTTAATGTTGTGTGGTTTTGTTGAAGGATTCTTAATTGTTTGTGGTTCTACAAGTTTGATTGGCATTGTGAATGAAGATAGGAAATATGGAGGCGAAATGATCGAGATTGTGCAGGGAAAGGTTGAAAAGGTCAGAAACAGAGGTGTCACTCGGCCGAGCCTGTCTTGCTCGGCCTAGCTGGTTCGGGAATTGCAGACAGAGCCTTTGCTCGGCCGAGCGAGGCAGATTTTGCCGAGCCAAATCGCGCGGACAGAGGCGTCGCTCGGCCAAGCCATCTGCCGCTCGACCGAGCCAAGCACATTTTTTAAATAATCGGGCAATCCTAATTTCACCCTATCTTCATTTCGGTCAAAATTTCTATTCTCAAACTTTCTTCTATATCCTAGTGCTTCGAATTGTTCTTATCTCACCCTTCAATTTTATTCATGGCTAGCAAACGAGCGCGTGGTGAGTCTTCCTCTTCCTCCATTGCCCGCCCAAAGGGGTTTGATGATGAAGAGTTTGCTCGGTTCAAAAAATTGATGGAATGCCAAGTAGTTGGGACAAAATACCTTTGCAAAGAGATATTGAAGGCACTCATATTGAAGGATGATGTTTGGAGTCTCCTTAAAGCCATCGGTTGGAAGAAGTTGCTCTCGGTGAGTTGGCCTGGATGCATGGACCTATCACGGGAATTCTTGGCCTCGGTCACGATAATGAAAGGTGCGGGTGGACTCCCATTATCCATGAAATTCAATCTTCGAGGTAAGGATTATTTTTTCCAAAAAGCCAAGGTTGATGAGATTTATGGGTGTGATCCTAGTTCTGTATTCTTGCATGGCAATGTTAATTTGGGGAATTTTTTGGAAGAAGATAACTGGGATTGATTTTGATAAGAAATTCAATATTAAAGATTGTAGAGCTACTTCGATTTGGAATCCTGTTATACGCTACATTCAGAAATTTGTTGGTGGTTCTGTATGCGGGTGGTATGAATCTAGCAATGTGATTACTGCCGAGTTATATATGCTTTATGCTTTAATGCATGGGATTAAATTTTCATTGGGGGCTATGTTAATGGATGCTTGGAGTAGGGGTGCTAATATTCGTACTCCATCTTTTTGTTGTGGCATGATTACTCTGATTTTTGAGCATCTTGGTTTGTCGTTTTCGGGTCCTTCTGCCCCTGCTGTATATTTGGATACGACTTCTTTATTGGCTGGGAGGTTTCTTGTTCCTGAATCCCATGGAGAGTTTTATTATTATAAGTTTGGGGATCGAGTGTTGGAACTCCCGTGCGATGGTTTGACTACAGTTGAGGATTTGGAAGATCACTCTAACTGGTTACTTGATTCTGAGGATCATCAGGCTTTTGTTGGAGTTTTGTCTTCTGATGGTACTTTCACTTCCTTGGCTCATTTGAGAGAAAGGGGTCAAGCAGAGGACATTGGCCCAAGTTCCCGCGCACCTGCGCGGCCCCAGCAGGCCCCAGTCCAGGATTAGCAGCAACAGATGATGTCCATGATGCAAAGAACTGTCGAAATTGTTGATTCGTTGTCTTTATCTTTGCAGGGCCTGGATGCGAGGATGACTACAATGCAGGGTGATTTTTCTGCTGTCCATGAAGGCTACATTGCTAGATTTGATAGAGTCGATCGGCGGATGGACGAGATTCAGGAGGACGTCCGGGAGTTGCAGCGCCATGTTCCTATCCCGTATCAGTCCCGCTGAGCCCGCCAGCAGCAACTGGATCCAATGGAGTGAGACCTCACCGCCTACCTTTTTACAAACTTAGTCTCACTTGACTAAGTTTGGGGGGAAGTGTCGGTAGTCGGTGACGTGATCTCTCTCTCTATCTTTACTGCTTTATAGTTTAGTTGATATTCGATTTGGTTGTATAATAATATTGATCTACCTTCACTTTGGATTTGAATGTGGATGTTATGTGGATTAAATTTTAATTGAATGGGTATGTTGATGGACTATTAGCAAGTTTGCATGAGATTGAATTCTTTCTATTTGGTTTGGTTTGTGGATTGTTTAATGGTTTGGTTTGAATGGTGGAGCTAGTGGATATTGCTTTATTTTTGTTGATGATTGGTTTGTGGAAATTCGGTGGAAATGAGAACTTAATTGGCTTGATTATGCTCAATAGTTTGGTGGTGTTTCTGTTGATTTGTAGTAGGTACAGATAAGGCAAGGAGAGTGGTTTAATCGTGTGTGCCGATGGGTAACGCTTTCTATCGTTCCTTCTACCAATTAGATTCATTACATTGTTTTATGACATGTAGATTGTGGTTAGGATGTTGTGTTCTTGTGTGTGTGTGATGAACCTAAACAAGAGCTTGAGGTTTGAATCATGATTTACTTAGTGAGCTTGATATTTACCTTGACCAATGATAGAGCGGAATCTAGTTGTCAAGGCATGCTTTAGTTGAACTTTTGAATTGCCGAGTTTTGTGTGTGGCTAATGCATAGGACTTGACAAAAAGCTGTGAGATTTGAACCATGATATTGTCATATCTTTATCGGTTGTGAGTGGCAAGATTGAGAGCACAAGATCTAGAACTTGCACTTATTCTCTGTCTATTTGGCATGAGTTTGGTAACTAAAAAATGATATTAGGCCATCAATTCTTAGTCCTACCTTTCACTCTGGGAGTATAAGGTGGTTGTCATCATAATTTTCCCTTTCATACCTTTGTCCCCCGTGATTGAGCTTTAATGGTGGATTTCCTTTGAAATTATAAGGACAAATTTTTGGGGGAAAGAGTGTATGAGGGTGAGTACGGTGATGAGAGTGGGGTTGGGAATTGTTTGGTATCTTTGTATTGCAAGTATTGAGGCATGGAAGCTATGAAATAAAGGATTGATGTGAATCCTAAATCCTAAAAAAAATTTGATGCACCAACAAAATTTTGGGTGCTTGAGAAAAAAAAAGAGAAAAGAAAGAAAAGCACCATGAAATGAATGAATGATGGTGTTGAAAAAAATATGAAAAAAGTAGAGAAATAAGAAAAAGAAAGAAAAGTTGTGAATGAAAAAGCCTCGGGTTTGAAGTGGATTGAAGAAAATAAGTTTGGGGGTTTTGGGAAATTGAGAAGTTTTGTCACTTTAGCCCAAAACCACCTACCTTTTAGTAAGCCACGTTATAACCAAATACAAAGACCTTTTTGATTTTAGGAGCCAACTCATTGTAGTATAGTGGTGAGAATAGTTTCAAGCCTATGGAAATTGTGCTCGATATCTTGTGAATAAGTGATGCTCATCGTCCCTAAACACGTAAGGGAGTGCTTTGATTTCTTTATCCAAAAATTGATGAGTGGTTCAAGTCCTTAGCATTAACCATGTCACAAAGTTAGGTGATAATCTCGATTGATTAAGGCATGACAAGATAATTAAGATGAGCTGTGAGGATTGTTTCATGAGGTTCATGGATTGCTTTACTTTGTTTTGATTGAGGACAATCAAATGTTCAAGTTTGGGGGATTATGATATGTGTGTAAAATGACCTATATTTTGATGTGCGAGCGTGCGTGTTTGTGTTCATTTTACCCTCATATCATATGTTTTTGTTGTTCTTTTGTCGTGTTTTCGTGTTTTTGTGTTTTGAATGTTGTAGGACGTGTTTTGAGCATAAATTAGCACTTTTGGGTGAGTTTTGGAGGTAAATCGCCCGAGCCGAAGGTTAAAAGGAAGTTGGATCGATCTAGCGGAGCAAAGGAGGGAAGAAACCTGATTTCAGAGGAATTTCTCGGCCGAGCCAAGGCATGCTTGACCGAGCCATTGGAACAGAGGCTTGGCTCGGCCGACCCTACAGTGCTCAACCGAGCCTGCTCTTTAGAGGGTCCGCTCGGCCGAGCCATTACGGGATTTGTGGTTTTTGGGGATTTTACACTTAGCTCGGGCGAGCCAATTTCGACCCGGGCAATCCGAGGCCCTGGGAGCTCGTCTATAAAAGGGGGATCTTTGCATTTTAAAAGAACTTTTGGTTAGATTTTAAATAACCATCACGAGAGTTCTCTCTAGATTCATCTCCAAAGGCAGGCTCGACCGAGCCATTGGAACAGAGGCTTGGCTCGGCCGACCCTGCAAGAGGGAAGAAACCTGATTTCAGAGGAATTTCTCGGCCAAGCCAAGGCAGGCTCGACCGAGCCATTGGAACAGAGGCTTGGCTCAGCCGACCCTGCAGTGCTCGACCAAGCCTGCTCTTTAGAAGGTCCGCTCGGTCGAGCCATTACGGGATTTGTGGTTTTTGGTGGTTTTTCACTTAGCTCTCGTCTATAAAAGGGGGATCTTTGCATTTTAAAAGAACTTTTGGTCAGATTTCAAATAACCGTCACGAGAGTTCTCTCTAGATTCATCTCCAAACCATTCCCCATCCACATTCAAGTAGATTCAAGCCAAATTCTTCCAACTTGGTGAAGATCTAGGAAGGAAGGAAGGTAGATTGACTCCAAGGAAGGCAATCAAAGAAGATCATACTTAGACCTTGCTATTTTGTAATGGATTCTCTCATTTCTCTTATTGATTTGTACTCAATTCAAGGTATGAAGAACTAAATTCTTATGTGAGTGTAGTAGAATGGATATTGTGATGAGTTGATATCAAATTTGCTTGTTTACTTTCCTTTGAGGGATTGAATTGCACTTGAGCTTGTTCCTTATCTCTTAGGTGTAGGTAATAGCCAGCTTTTGAGGTAGTTGATGTGAACGCTGCAGCCAACATGCGGGCGGAATCGTCATGAAAAGTGTATATTCTTACGATTTTAGTTCCAATCCCTGTGCGGGGCTAGGTCGTAGGGCGATAATTGACGGTCGATTGGGAGTGATCTAGGGGTTAATAACGTAGCTGTTTGCAATTCCTAGTATCATCTACCGTTAGCTCACCGTAGCAAGGGGCTAGCGAATGTAGGGTCGATTGCTCAACCTCCTAGGGATTAAACTTGGTTTACAACATAGTTGATTCAACTTGGAACAATAGAAATTCAATCAACTCTCACTATCTTCTTATTGTTGAACTTGGGATTTTGATCTACCTAAACAAGTTACTCAATTGTTTTGGCTTGAGAAGTTTAATTACACATGTTTGGTTATTGCTTTATTACTTGTATGCTTGGTTTATATTCTATTTTGCCTAGTTAAACAATTACCTACGGCTATTATTTGCCTAGCTATTTGAACCTTGAAACAAGTAAATGGTTTTCACTTGAGCGAATTGAAAAGTACTCAGATTGATAAAATTTAACGTGAAGATAGTGTTGTATTTCACTGTTGTCACATACCCCTACTCACACCAGTGAGCAAAGATTTACAAAAAGAGAGCCACGTACGTACTATGAATGCAACTCACCAGATCACTTGAAGTACGAATGTTCTCTAGTCTCTCAAGAGGAGAGAGATAGACTGGGGAAGGTATTTGAGAGGAGAGCTTCAAAAGCTGTGGCCAAAGCAATGCTTTCCAGAACTGAAGTGCCAGACATTCCAGATCATGATGACGGCTACTACGCTTCAGAAGATGAAAATGATGAGGAAGCACTCCTGGGCTTCTTGGCAACTATTGATGGAGATGTAATTGATGAAGAAGACGATGCATCAAACCTCGAAATAGTGGTAACAACTCCTCTACCCTTATCTCTTGCATCCACATACATAGATGAGAGCTCTGAATTTTGTCGCTCAAATTCAGAATATGTTTTGCTTGAAAACATTATAAAAGAGGTTGAAAATTTTCATAAAATTAAAGATTCATTAGCTAGTGAAAATGCCTCTCTGAAATCAGAGATTTCAGTTTTGACCATTGAAGTCGCAAGGACGAGGTCAATCAGCGAGGAATTAGAAAAACTCAAGGAAGAACATTCCAAACTTCTTAAAAAATTTGAAAATGTTTCAAAGGAATGTGACTCCTTGAAGAAACTTTAGCCTATTAAATGTGAATGTACTTTCAAAAAGTGCTCAAGAAAATTAAAATAAATTTTGAATGCTCAGAAACAACCATCCGATAAATACGGAATTGGATTTATTGAGCACCAAAATGAAGAAAATTTGAGCGAACATGCATGTACTTCAGGAACTGAGAAAATATTTTTAGGCTTCATCAAAGCCAAACTCAGTTCAGGTAATGTGTTGGAAAAAGGGAAAGTCAAATCCAAAGAGTCACTCAAACAAAAAGAAAAGACCAAATGTTGGTAAAAAACTGACTCCAAACTAGTACCTCGACAGGGAGTCCACACAGTTCATAAACTGTATAAACAAACTATCGAGAGAAGACCTAATTTTTCTTCAAAACAGGATAAGAGTAATGTTCAAAATGCAAGGAATCCAGTTTTACCAACAAGATTGACTAAGCAACCTATAAATGTTGCAAGGAAGTCAGTTCGAAAACCGAGAGGTTATAATAGAACTCAGTTTCATTATAACAATTATCTGAATAGGAGGAACACCTATTCGAGGCCTGAGTCAGGACAGTTTTACCTTCCAAAAACTATGATGGCTAAACACCCAAGAACTGCTTCTCGAGACTCTTTCAAGAACAACAGTTTCAGAAAGAGTGCACACACCACAACCTTCTCTAACATGCATTCAAATAGCATACATTATTTTAGGAGAAAGGTTAACCAAACACTAAAGAGTGACTCAGTTTCACGAATTGTAAAAGTGAAACAGATCAGGATACTAAAAGGATGGATCCAGAAAACTGACTTTGCAGGACCCGAAAGGATACGGGGACCTAAATAAAATTTTCTGTCTTGCAGGTACAAAATTCCTAGAAGAAAGCAAGAGCATGGATACTCGATAGCGGGTGTTCAGCACATCACATTTGGCAACAAGTCCAAGGGACGAGTAGTTGGAAAAGGATGCTTGGAACACAATGGCATAACCATCAAGAACGTGTCCTTCATCACCAACCTGAAGCACAAACTTCTAAGCATAAGCCAGTTGAGCGAAAGTGGATACAAAGTCAGGTTTGAAGAATCAGACTGTCACATCATAGACAAAGTGACCGACGAAACCAAGATCAGAGGCATCGGGAAAGGAAGTCTCTACATTGTGGATTGGTCAAGTGGAGAAGAAGGAACTTGCCTCATCGCACACAGTTCCTCAGATGGTGTAAACTGATTGTGACATAAAAGGCTAAGTCACCTGAACTTCAACTCAATCAGACATCTGACAAAACATAATCTAGTTGAAGGACTGCCACAGAAGAAGTTCCAAAAAGAAGGAGTCTGTAAAGCTTGCCAGCTCAGGAAACAAACAAGAGCCACGTTCAAGAACAGGTCAATTACAGCAAGCACGGACCAGATTCTGGAACTACTCCACATGGATCTATTTGGTCCAGTCACTCCACCCACAATTGGAGGAAAGAAGTATACATTAGTAGTTGTTGATGACTACTCAAGATACACGTGGGTGATACTGCTCAAGTCTAAGGATGAGTAAAGCTTCAACTTCCAGAACTGATTACCCGCCCTCAAAATGACAAAGGGGTGACAGTCAAGAGGATTAGGTCCGATAATGGAACATAGTTTTGTCATGGACCACTCATGGACTTCTGCGTTGAAATTGGGATCGTGCATGAAAAGTATACTCCAAGAACTCCTCAACAAAATGACATTGCTGAGCGAAGGAATAGAACACTCAAAGAAGCAGTGAAGACCATGTTGGCCGAGACCAACCTTGGAAAAAGATTTTGGGGAGAAGCCTTGATCATAGCCTGCTACACGCAAAATCAAAGTGCATTCAACACGTGGCTACACAAGACTCCCTATGAGATATACAATGGTCGTAAGCCTTCTATAGCTCATCTTCGTGCATTCGGTTCTCCATGTTATATCCATAATAACGGGAAGTCCAAATTGAATACTTTTAGCCCTAAGGCTGATGAAGGTGTGTTCCTAGGTTATGAACATCCTTCATACAAGGGATATAGGGTATTCAATAAGACAACCCAACTTATGGAAATAACATGTCATGTTATTTTTGATGAAGCTACTTCAGTGCGCAAGACACTTCAAGAACTGGGTCTGGAAAATCATGAGATCAAGGATGCCAATGAGGAACCTAAAATTGATCTTGATCATAATCGAACAGTTCCTCTGACTAGATCTATGAATGATGCTCCTGAGATGTCAGTTGCCTCGGCTGGACTTCAAACAGCCGAGAGGGCCAAGGATGCTAATGTCATTGCTGAGGCCTTAAAATTCATAAACATAGAAGATCAAAACAAAGAAAAGCCCCCTGAAGCCAATGCAGCAGCCTTGGAAGTAGAGTAGCCTGAAGCCAAGGAGGTCAACCTTGAAGCAATTGAGGAAGCAGCTCCAGCTGACAATGCAGTTGCTGTGCAGGATCCAGTTCCAGAGCATGGAGATGGACCACCTCACCAAGAGCCCCAGTAGTACAAACTGAGCTCTGAGTTACTCCCGTTGAGTCCATAACTGTGAAGAAGCCCAGTTGGCTAAGAGATCATCCTATAGAGGCTGTTCTGGATGATATTGGAAATCCAGTTCGAACAAGACAAGGCAGTGCATTGATGTCATGCTTCATATCCCAGATTGAACCTGTGAAGATTGGTGAAGCTCTTCAATCAACAGATTGGATCAACGCGATGCAAGAGGAACTAGGAGAGTTCACACGCAATAATGTGTGGTATCTGGTGGATAGACCAACACATCAATCCGTAATTGGCATCAAATGTGTCTTCAAGAACAAAAAAGATGAGACCGACACCATCATAAGGAATAAAGCAATATTGGTAGCCAAGGGATACACACAGTGCGAAGGAATAGACTTCAATGAAACGTTCGCACCAGTGGCCAGACTGGAAGCCATTCGTCTATTTTTGGCGTATGCAGCCTATCACAACTTCACAGTCCTTCAAATGGATGTGAAGAGTGCCTTCCTTAATGGTGAATTGAAGGAAGAGGTCTACGTTGAATAGTCCCCAGGTTTCGAGCAAGGAAACCAAGTCTACAAACTAAGAAAAGCTCAGTATGGTCTAAAACGGGCTCCTAGATCATGGTATGAAACACTATCACAGTTTCTGCTCAAGAATGGATTCGAAAAAGGGGACAATCGACCGAACCCTATTCAAGATAAGAGATGGAGAGGACATTTTGCATTTTCAAATTTATGTAGAAGATATCATCTTCGGCAGCAAGAACACAAGCCTTTGTGAGAAGTTTGCCCAGTTGATGCAAAACAAATTCCAAATGAGTATGATGGGCAAGATGACATATTTTCTTGGATTGCAAGTGGATCAGTCTGATGAGGGAATTTTCATTAGTCAGAAGAAATATACTCAAGATTTGATCAATAAATTCTGTCCTGAGAAGACAAAGTCCTTGAGGATTCCTATGAGCACCAGTTCTCAAATCACACTCGATGAAGAAGGAGAACCAATCAATCCAACTGCCTATCGAGGAATCATTGGGTCATTACTCTATCTAACTGCCAGCAGACCCGACATCTCTTATGCTGTGGGAGTGTGCGCAAGATTCCAATCGAATCCTAAGAAGTCCCACATGGAAGCAGCCAAGAGGATCGTGAGATCTCAAGAAGACTGAGTCTTTGGGCATATGGTATCCCAAAATTGATGGAATCATGCTAAATAGATTCTCAGATTCAGATTTTGGAGGTTGCAGAATCGATCGGAAGAGCACAAGTGGAACTTGTCAGTTCCTAGGCCATAAACTGATCAGTTGGTTCAGCAAGAAGCAGGATTCAATGGCCACTTCAACCACTGAAGTCGAATATGTTGCAGCTGCCAGCTGTTGTGCTCAGGTGCTTTGGATAAAGCAGTAGCTTAAAGATTATGGAATAGAAACAGGATGCGTGGCTATATACTGCGACAACAACAGTGCAGTTTGCATTTCGAAGAATCCAGTTCTACACTCCAGGATGAAACATATTGATATTCATCATCATTTTATCCGAGATCACGTTAAAAAGGAGGATATCTCGGTTGAATATATAAGAACAGAGGACCAGTTAGCGGATATTTTCACCAAACCGCTACCGGAGGCTCGTTTTAAAGAGCTATGCATCAAACTGGGGCTACTAGAGTTTGATGAGATCTCGAGGGACCGCGATGAAAACTGAGCGGTGCAAAACTGGTTGGACTATTAGACAAGTCAATTGCATTAGTAACTGGTTGCTCGATATTTGAAGAAAGGAGAAACTATTCTATTCATAATGGAAGGGGGAGTACACCATACAAGACGAGAAATTAAAAAAAATATAGGAAAAACAGAGAAGTTGTTCAAAATAGTCATCGGGTGGGCATTCATCTTGAGGGGTAGTAGTCGGAACCAACCAGGTTCAACTGGCCTTCAGCGAAGTAGGGGATCCGTTTCTCTATGAGCCAGTTCAACTGCATGCCATACGGGACGGTGACTTCAGGCATATTTTTGAGGGCCATCTTCAAGCGATCAAAGATGAAAACTGCCCAGTCCACCTCAGCCTGGTCCTCGAATGCCATCATCACCTTCCAGACAGGCAGAGAAACATCAGTATCCAGAAGGGAGTTACAAACCACCATCTGGTTCATTATGTCGAAGGACACTCGATATCGCGGCATGAGGAACCCGCAAGTCGCAGTTGGATGGAACCCGATGTCAGCTGCTCTCCATGCTGCCAAGCCGACCATTCAGGCGCCATCTCTTCCTTGAGATAGTCCATTACCGGCTACCGTTGCAACTAAGCCCAAAATTGGCAGCAAAAGAGTCAGCAGACCAAAATAACTCCTCCCCATTAATATTACAGTAGATCTCGTCATCAGTGACAGTGGAGTTGTGGGAAATCACTTTAAGCAAATCTGTATGAAAGGTGTGGGGCTCTATAGTCACGAAGCGCTCAAGCCCGTTGGCCTACATGTTTCTCCTCACCTCCTCATAGACGGTTGGAGTTCTCCAGTATTGTCGACAGAACCCACCCCAATCCAAAATCTTGTTTCTCTGGATGGAGATCCTTGCGATGTCTGAGGGAGAAGACATTTCTTTTTAGAGGTGATATTTGAATCAAAGAAGCAAAGGTTATATGTTTTAAGATATCAAGTGCTTCGTAGAAGGAGTATTTATAGACGATTTCGTGCGAGAGGATTCCAAGTCACGTAAATGCAGGACACGACTATTCATGGTTCAGATTCTGAATCTGATAAGTCAACGTTGAATGCTTGACAACTGCATCAAGCCATCCATAAATGGACAAGTGGTCAAGAGGTCAGAAGGCTAATAGGTGCAGAGTCAGTGATTGGTTAAACTGTGAAGTACGGTTCACCAGACTTCGCATTAAATCCTAAGGTTAGAGGCTAGGAACTAAGTTCTTATGAAAACTGCATGAAGAAACTGCGAAGGGTCACAGATTTAACTATCAAGATTGAGGACAGTTTCTAACTGGCAACTAAGGATGACACAGTTGTCTAATTCTTCGATTAGGACTGTTGTGAACTGTCCCAAGCAGTTTGATGAAGAAGTAGGTTAGAGAAAATTGCGGTTGGTCAAGGGAGCGAACTTTGAATTTGCTGAAGTTGTCGGCTGCACGTCACATTCAACGGCATATTACGCGGAGCCATGTCATCCATCCCACATGCTCTTGAACGGCACGCCAGAGGTGAACAGTTGCATACGTCAGTCTCAATCTCAGTCGTTGATCGCAGAAAGGGGTTTCAATCTCAACCATGGATCCTTATGATCAATCGATCCTAAAACCCTTTTTAAACCATTCTTCATCATCGTCGACTACACTTCTACTGTCGAATCCCTACTCTCTGCAACTTTCTCTTAGAAATTTTAAGCCTTCAACTCCAAGCCTTCAACAATCACCCACATTACATCTGATAAACATGCCGAGGAAGAAATCACAACAGACAAAAGGTTCCAGCACCTCAGATAACCCCGAGAGATACACAGTCACAAAAAAGACTCCCCACGCAGAGTTGATCCGAATTGTGAGAGATGGTGTTTTGTCTTATGGACTCAACAACAAACAAATTCGGGCGGCACAGGTTGTGAAGGAGAAGATCTTGAATTGGAGAGATATCAGTACTATTACTACAGGTGATGAGCTTACCAAGAAGCTCACGGCGGAGAAACTGACGTGGTTCTTGACAACATTCCCCAGAAGGTTCAAACCCTACCGCGTTGCAGAGTTCTACGAGCACGCAATAATTGCTGATAATCAACGATCATTTAAAACAAAAGTTTAGAAGACAAAAATCAAAGTTGATCATGATCTCATTGCCCGGATCCTTCATTTACCCAACACAGGGGTCAACATCACCAGTTATCTGGCTCAAGACCAGGATGCCATGGAAAGACATTGGGTCCAGTGGAAAAAGGATGATCACAAGGAGAAGTTCAAACCTGCCACAAAGGTGTCAGAACTGAAGCCGTTCTATAAGACTCTCAGTGAGATCACACTGAGAATGCTATATTGTGGCGCCGGATCCTTCTTAGAATTAAGCCAACCAAAGTACGCAGTTATGATGGTACTTGATGATGGCCCAGGAGGCAACTGGGGTGAATACATCTATGGATGCTTGTTGGAGAATGCCAAGAAGAACAAAGGCATCCGGAACGATAACAATCTTCCAGTGTCAGTTTTGGACTGAAGGTCAGTTATCTTATTGAGCAACTGCTTAGTCTTCAACGAGAGGGAGAAGACCTTCTGCCGTCTGATTTCATTCCTCCGAGGAATCTCGTCTACCGCTCACTCCAAAGAACTAACGGAGACGATAGAGATAATGGGGATGATGATCGGGACAATTTCGATAACAAGGTGGTCGACCCTGAGATGGTTGAGAGTCTCGCAGTAATACCCCCAGTTCAAACTGATGGAAGTGCCAGAAAGCCGAAAAGAACTGCCGCCTCAGTTCAACCTAAAAAGAAAACTATTCTGTTCCAAACAAGAGAAGAACATGAATAGAAGAAGAAGAAGAAGAAGCAGATGGAAGCTATCATATAAGAAGGATTACAACGTGCCAAGAAAGGCGAACAAACTGTCATTGAAGAACCACAACCAAAGAAGAGGAAAGGAGCTGACTTTGAGGTATCAATGATGACAGTTGCTGATAAGCTCATTATTTTACTCGCTTATCTATATTATTTTCTACTATTTTATGTAGTTTTATTGAGTTTATATATATACTATGCATGAGTCTATATTAGGTGGTATTATGCGCATCTTGGTGTTTTTGCAGGTTTTAGGCCTAAATTCACTTGAAAACCGTTCCGAAAGCAGTGACGTGTAAGAGTAGCAGTGAAGAGTTCTTCAACAAGGAGAATTCGGGCTATTGGCACATGGCAATGGATGATTCTTTGAGTTAGCTCTCCAACGCAACTGGAATCAGGTGAATCGGAGTTCGGGAGAGGAAGTTATGGCCAAAACCGTGAGACTGCGCAGAAGAGGCGAGAAACCACGTCGATCGACGCCAATCAGCATCGATCGACGCCGACCAGGGAGCCATGTCGATCGACGTGGATCAGACACGATCGACGCGAGGCTGTCTGCTGGAGCAGAAATTCGATGAAAAATGGATTTATTCATATCTTTAGCCCTAGATTTGATAGGATACACATCCACTTCTATAAATACCTAAATAAATTCGAGTTTTTAAGAACCCAATCATATTTTTCAGTTTTTAGAGTTTGGAGGCTTGGGGAACACGAAACCCTTTTATTTTCTTGTAAGTTCTTTATGTT
>JAPKLW010001391.1:81675-98438 GCA_026898455.1 Plectranthus barbatus | reverse complement strand
ATCATAATTAGTACATAGGATATTTTCCCCACACAATTCCCCTGGATAGATAACTTTAGGGTTTACAAATTTTTTTCCGCTGTTATTATAATTAATCTATTAGAAATAACAGTGATCAGTTGCCAAGAAACTTCAATTCGATGATCCAGTTGAAGGAACTGGACAATCCTCTTTTCAACATGAGGCAGCTCAAAACGATGATATTCTATCTGCTGAAGCTTTCGACCGCCTACACCTTGAGGCTCTTGGATTTCAACCGACGAATGAGCCGGTAGATATTGTTGAGATGGAGTGCATTTCAACAGATTCTGAGAAAACCACATCTCAGAGGCAAGATCACCCCAAGGATGGCCTAACTGCATCAAACGACTCAAATGAGCAAGAGGCATCCACTTAGGCAGCAGAGCAAGGTGAAATTCCCGTCTTGGACACATGGGGAACTGATCAGGATGACATTCCAGAAGAAACTGCTACTGAAGACAGAGGAGAGTCTACTCTGGAGCGCATCCAAAGAAAGATAGATGAATACCTTGCTGGCCTGGAGAGACTGAATGTCCTTCAACAAAAATTAACTGCCAAAGCTCAAAGGTTCAGAAGGAATCTCTCTCAGCTTGAGGAAGAGAAAGAGAGGGAGATTGAAAGGTTGAGGAAGGAAGAAGAAGAGAAACAAAGGAAGGAAGAGGAAGCTGCTCTGACACAAGCTATCGAACTCTCACACATATTAACTCTTCAAGAAACTATCGAGCGAGCCTTTGAACTCATTTGTGAGCGCACACTGCGTTATTTCTTCCTGAAATAGCTTCAGATCATAAAATGAGTCAAATCAGCTGAGGAATACTCTGCTAAGAAAGCTCAGAAAATTCGAGAAGAAGAGGAAGAGATGCAAAGGCTAGAAAGGGCTACTGAGCAGAGGAGAATTGAAGCCGCTGAGCAGAAGAGGAAGAGGCAGCAGCAGCAGAAAAAGAACGGCAGGAGGCCGAAGCTGCAGCAGCAGCAGAAAGCGCAAAGCAAGAGGCCAAAGCTACCGCTGAACTGAGAAGAAGAGAGGAGGAAGAAGCAGCTGAAACTGCTTATCAACTAGAGATGGAAACTGCTCAAGAAGAAGGAGACACTAGGATAGTTTTTCCTATCACTGAACAGTCTATTGTTCTTCATGAAGAAACCATGTCTCCCAATCCAATCTCAGTTGGAGTTCCCACCTTGACCCTGACCGATGTTGTACAAGATGCAATCAACCAAACAGTGAGCCATCAGGTCCAGATATCCATGGCCACTCTCATTGATATTGTCAAAAAGGGGGAAGAGATGAGAGATGAGCAAATGAGGATGCAAATGCAGATGATGAAGGAGGCCAGAGAAGAACATATGAGACTGATGATGAAAATGGCCAAGAGCCTGGCCAAGCAAACTGGATCTTCATCCTCCTCCACTCTAGAAAAATCAAAGGACAAAGAAAAATCCAAGGAGTAATGGTGCATTGTACACCTTTTGTATCTTTTGTTGCAGTTTTTCGCTTTTCATGTACTTGTAATGATCTCACATATAATGAAAGGTTAAAAACTGCTGGTTTGAAGACAACTTCTCATTGTCTCTTACCTTAGATACTTATTTTAGCTGAATTCACATATTCAAGTGTGATCAGCACATTGCTTCTCGCTCTAATTTGATTTATATTAATCGAGTAATATATCTCCGATTCAGGGGGGAAGATCAATTAGAGTAGGTCGAGTTTAGAGGAAGCACAGTTCTGAGTAGTATTAAAATTTCATGTCTTGTAAACTCAGAGCAACTGCATCCTCATTTCGACTTAGATGGTATAGTTTTGACAACATCAAAAAGGGCAAAATTGTTAGGTGTTGATGTGGAAATCCCACCTTTAAATTGACGTTTTGATGTGTCAAAATTGTATATCAAGGTTTAGTCCTTAGAGTTATTACTTCATGTAATCCTTGTATAGGATAATCGAGTTGTAATAGTTCGGGAAAAGCAAACTGCCAAAAACTGAGGAACAGTTTTTGAAGATGGAATTGTCTGAATAGAAGGACCGAAGAAAACTGTGAAGACAGTTCAAGAAGCAATATGCGAAGAAAATTGTGAAGACAGTTCAAGAATCAATGGGCCGAGAAAACTGTGCAGATAGTTCTAAACTGTCAAGAAAGAAATAGCAATGAAAACTGTGGACACAGTTTTTATAGAGAAACTGTCGAGAGACGCTCACGGTTTCAGACCAGCACAGTTTCACGCAAAAGAAAACACGTGAAAAGCAAGGAGCCTAGCAGTCATAAAGAGCATTGAAGACTCAATGATAAGGAACAAAGATACACTCAGTTATGACTGCAGTACAACGTTGTTCGAGTCTGACACAACAAGACAAATCTGTCTCTGCAAATGCATGGTGGTGTTCAGAAAAGGCAGAAGAGCAGGTCTACTACAACAGAAAAGAATGGCTTTTGATTGGACATCATTCCAATTGTCTCTACCGACTACTTTCAGAGATCCAACTATAAATACCAGAAGGACCTGAGAGATACTTTACACACACGAAAAACTGAAACTCTGAATCATTAAAAGCGCCATTACTCTACCAGATTTAAAGTTCACAACATTCAAATCTCTCAAGCGAACGACATTTACTCAGTGTGTCAATCTGTGAACACGAGGCCTTCTTGTGCTTACTGAATCTTCTGTGATTCACCGTGTGACCTTGAGTACACGAGGATTAAGTATATCGACTTAGTATTTCTTATTGGTGTTCTTACTCTCCAAGTAAGAACATAGCAGCCTGGTTCTCTGTCGAGGAACAGGTTCTTATGGGCGACTACAAAGTTTCGATTGTTCTGGGAAGAACTCAATCATCCATCCACCAGAGAAAGAGAAGGGAGGTTTGTCCTCAATCTGTTTCCGATGAATGCCAGTTCTGAGAAGACTTCGAGGTGTTACTTGGCTTCGAGGAACTGAAGAAGGAGTGAAGATCATCTACCTGGGCGAGTGATCCAGTTTACTGGGAACGGTGGTTTTCGTGGTGATTGGCTATAGATCGTGAGGAGTGTATACTTCATTACTTAGTGAATTACCAGATTAATTTCCGAAGAGTGGACTTAGGTCTTAAGCATCCGAACCACTATAATATCCTGTCTCATTTACAGTTTTCATTACTTTTCTCATTACACAGTTTTCAACTGAGTTTTGAAACCTTCAACACTTCTCTAAAGTGTTGAAGTGTATATCTGTAAACTGACCAAGTAAACTCTCGGCTAACACAATTTTTATAAATCCTAAACTGGGAAACTGACCCCCCAGTTTTAGAGTGCAACTGCTTAGTAAAACATCCGCTGCACAATTATTCATACTCTGATCGGGGACCAACACTTATTCATGTCTGATTTTTTGCAACAAAGAAAATATGTGGCTGAATACAAGAGTACCTGATCAAACCACTACAAATGAGATACTATTTGACATTTCTTGATTTCGACTACATTAATAACAGTGAGAGCAATTCACTACAACAAACATACATTTCAAGAAAATCGTTGAAACCAGATTCATAGAAAGATTAAAAAAATGAAGTTTGTTGGTTATGTACAATTATAAACATCTTTTGATGTTAGTTTTTATAATTTCTATTTTAAATGTTGAAAGTAATGCACATCGGATGCAATGCTACAATGTTGTTTTGGTTTTCTTTATATTTTAGTGAAATCGAGGATTAACCACAAAAATACAAAGTATATATTAAAATTTGTAAGATTGAAATACATAAGATTTTTTAAAAAAAGACAAAAAAAAAAAAAAAGACTACTACTGGTTCTTGCTTCCAATTTTTTGAACTTTTCCATCGTTTCTTAAATCACAATTCGTCATTTACTTGCAAAACGCCACACTTCGTTGTGAAATCAAACAACTATTACTTCCATTAGTCTTAGAAACATCTGGTGGCAAATATCAAATTTCTCTACAACATCATCACCATAGAAAAAAAATAGTTTCCTTTATTCATCGATCGACATTATTTAATTCTCCTTATTATCATTACAATATTACATTATCAAGTATATTATATTACATTATTTAGTTTTAGCTATTACATTTTTTATTATACTACGATTATCTTATTCCTAACATATGCAATAGGAATTTTGTTTGAAAGGTAATTAAATTATCTTTAATTTGATATATAATAAGTGAAAAAATAATTAAAATCGAATGAGTTATGATTATTTAAAGTATGGAGAGAAAAATAAGAAATAACGTTGGATTGGTTAATGAAAGAATAATATAATTTAATTACCTAATTACCCTTAATTTATATTTGATAACTAAAAATAAAAATTTATTCATAATTTAATAAATGTTGGATTGATAAAATAAAGAGCGGAGACTTAATCTCATATAACACCTGGAACAATCCTCTTGTGAGAAAAAAGAATGAATCATGTCCATCAGATCTAAAAAAATTAATGGTTGATATGCATACAAACAACAACGAAAATACAATCCAACAACAAAGTAATCACGCAACAATTAAAACACAACCAAACAATGTTGCAATCAAGCAACAACATGAACACAATCAAGCAACATCGTAAACACAATTAAGTGACTTTCTTACTTTCTCACGTTAAGATTTTTCTCACCGGGTCCGCTCCATATAAAAATATATATATATTGATATTTTGCTAGCTATTAATTTATATAAGTACAAGTTCAAAAAAACTAAGTTTTCAGACTAACAAAAAACCGTAATTTATATTTATCGTAACACAAATACTTAGCTCAATATAAATTTAAAAAAAATAGATAAGGTATTAGGATTTATTTGTTCAACTATATCCAATATGGAGATATCTATTCCTAATTAACCACAAATATTTACAGTTATCTTCACATAATAAACGTAAACTTTTCATTCTTCTCAAAAAATGAAATGTCTTATCATTTAAAAGAATCGTTTGTTATTTTACTTGTTGTTTCTTCACTCTTTTTATAAATCAATAATTTATTTCGATTACCGTTGAAGAATTCTAACCATAAGGTGGTTAGATAATTCTTCATATTTTTATTTGTTTGTAGGATACATTTATAACGTTTATGTTTGATGAATTTTGTCAAATTTCACAAAATATGATTCCAGGTTTTTTGTGCGAAGTTGACAAATTTTCTTGCATGGTTTTAGGTTTCGTTGCAGCTTATTTTGTTTTATTTTTAGTTAGTGTATTTAATTTTGTTAATTTTCAACATTATTTCAAGAACTAAACACATGCCATATATATCTTTTACACAAAATAAAAGATACTATATTAGATATATTGACTTACTTAAATAGATTGAATAATTTAATATATATATTACTTATACAATTTTATTGACTATACTCGTTATCGTTGCATAAACATAGAATTTTTTTTTTCAAAATTTTAGTTATTGTTGATCCTGAGATCAGAGTTAGCGGAGTGTATGCGACGGGTTATTAAGAATGATTTCTTGCAAATTACAAACTGGTGGTTCTCCACTAGTTTGGTTCTTTGAAAAACTAGTTAGTTTGCGAGTTTGGTTATGTCAAGTTTCAGTATGCTCCAACATGAGAAGGTGTTGGGTTTTAATTCTTGCAGAAATATATAAAACAATAAAGAATACAAAAATTTATAGAGGTTTGGACAATCGTCCTACATCATCTCTTCAGGCAGTAGCTCGAAATATACTAGCCTCATGATTACAATCTCTCCTCACGATCGATCGCAAACAAGTGAATGATCGTGTCCACAATCCACTTGTTCACTCGCCCAAAGTCTCCTCCTTCGGCACTCAGATTGAGAGTGTGGACACACCACACATCCTCCTTCTCGAGAAGTTGGGAGCTTTTAAGTTCTTCCTAGAACACTTCGAATTTGTGGCAAAAAGTCCGTGATAGTTACAGCTTGGACATGGCTGCAACTGCTGTGATCTTTCTTGGAAAGAAAGTGCACCAATAATAAAAACTCAAGCTGAGAAGCTGTGAGTCTCGTGTCTAGAGATTGAAGCACAGTGAACTATTTCAAATAGCCTCGGACAAGGAAAGTGAACTCTAGGAGTCTCTGTTCGGAGATTCGCTTGAGAAATGATAGATGGCCTTGAATATCAACGAATCTAAAGGTTGCAACGATGGCTTGTAAGTTTTCATGTACGATTCGTAAGTTGTGACCACGTATTTGATCGTTAAAGCTCGTAACCTTCTTCTTTCGGTTTGCTTCGGCAATATATAGACGAAGCAAGAGAAGGTTTGCTTAAAGTAGCCGTTTAGAGATAATTCGGATTTTGAACTATCCGTTGAGTCTCTAGTCTGATAGAGACATATTTTTTTCCTGCTCTGTTGCACCTACTTTGTCCTTTTCTGACTAAGGGCGTCGACATCCTGTTATGTGTTAGAACGGCTTGCCAGTCTGAGGAATCCTAAACTGGAAGTTTAAACTTCGGACTTTAAGGAATCTCCTATTCCTTAAGTTTGACTCCTTGCGATTCCTCTGGCGTGTTTTCTGAAGGGATTCGTGAACTGAATCACGAAGTCCGTTTGCCAAGATCGTTAATCGGAATATCAAAAATAAATTGCTATGTCTATGATTATTCTTAGCATGCTCCTATTGATTATGCATAAGGGGATTTATGCGGAATACCTGGATTGTAGAAACCTGAAGAACGAGTGCGCAGAGATTTGATCTTGATCTCTTTTCCGGCGCACAAAGATTAATTCCTAACAGATAAAGGGAATTAAATCTGTGAAAATTAATAAATAATTTTCCAAAACAAGAAGGAGATAGAAGAATGAAGACGATCCTCCTGATCTGATCTTCTGATCTGTATCCCAACTCAATCCGAATATCTGGTGAAGATTCCCTTCGGATTCCTTGCCCGGTTGAGAAGCAAAATTTCCTCCTCGTTTCTCAGATCTAGTCGATCACCACAGCTCCCAAATACTGGTTTGCTGTGTGCAACATATGATATTGTGGTGTGTTGTGATCTGAGAAACTGAGGCCTATTTATAGGAAAATACTGGACTTCTATTGGGCCTGAATTTTCATGGGCCAGACCAGGGACCAGAATGCAAATAGCAAATAAGACCTATCAATTAATTAATTCTCATATTCAACCCAGAATATAATTAATTAATTAATATTGATTCATTCCACCGGAGAATCAATATTGTCCTACCTATTTGCTACCACGTTTTGAGGTACGGGTTGCATGGGCTCGGTTTATCCCCACATTTAAGGTTACAGACATTCGTTAATTAAATTAAGCTTTGACAAGCTATTTAATTAATTAACATCTTATATTCCTGAGTCAATCCACTCAAACCTTTTCACTTATGCTTGAACTTAATCAGCCTGCAGGACTTTAGCATAACGAACCTTTTGAGCTGCTCAGGGAATGCCACCATCCTATATTGGATGTGGTTACCTAGTTTCGGTAACAAACAATCATACACAAACTGCTATCACCCAAGATACAGATATACAAGCTCAACTAGAGCCTTTCACTGCAACTCAAAGTGATACACAATCTGCATATACTTCTGTACCTTTATTTAGGTTTATGATCTCAAAAAACCATGGAGATATAGATTCTTTTAATGTCAGATAAAAGAATCGATCTCAACTTAGGTCCTTATCAATGTGTGCCCCACACCAGCATACCAAGCCATCCAAGATAAGATGCTTATTACCGCGTATGCTGCAGCCTACACCGACAGTTTATCCTGTAACTGTCTCAGCTGTGATAACCATTTATATCTCGCTAGGTCAAACGATCCATACGATCTTCCGTGATCTACTACACACCGTATGATCTCCCTATCGACGAGATAAGAGGATAATTGTGTTTGCGACACATGTTTGTTAATTCAGACAGGAGATGAACATACAACATTTATGATTCCCAGTATATTAACCAATCGACCTTGTACATAATATACAAATCATAATGCTTTCAGTATATAAATCCATCATTTTCTTTGTCTCTACTCGTGAGATAAAATTTGACTTAATAAACTGGTGATTATACAAGGTGGTGATATCAACCAGTTTATCTGAGTGACGAGCTTCAAGCTGAAGTGGTTCTTGGTTAGCCAGTTTGACGCATAAGTCTTAGTTTCTTCTTTTCTTCACGATTACCAAACTGGTGGCTTCGATCTCAAGCCCAGTTTGTCTTGATCAGCTTCTTTACTACTCGATAAACATCCTAAGTGGATATTACAAGTTTGAACGAGTAAGCTAATCTAGAATCACGTCCTAAGGGTGGTTTCTATGCATGTTTGACACATCAAAACATAGAAATATAAGAGAATTTCAAACCTAAATTCTCAACAGTTATTGAAATCTTATTTGCGATAGACTATGTTGCAAAAAAATTAATAAGATTTATATTGATATAATATTAAGTATTTTATCAGGGTACCATTTTCTTGTTCAACATAGCCTCCAAAATCAAAAGGTTTGCCATGTGGGGCTGTTTCATTGTCCACATCAAAAACATGTTCTTGCTGCTCGATGTTTTTGTATTTTTGGGATTCCGAATCAGACACCTGCAAAAGTCTCTCGGGGTGAAAGAACCCTGCAAACTCCTTGTCGATCCACTTCCTAGAGGCTGAGATTTATTAATTCCGCTGTAGGCAAGCCGCGAAACATTGGATGGTCGTGCAGCTGCCGCTCGATTCAACTTTTGAACCATCTGAATCATCGTCATGTAGTCTGTATCTTGCACCTGAACCCTTAATTCTTTCTTAAGCCCGTCGAGAAAGAACTTGCAGTAATATACGTTTGAGAAATCGGGGATCTTAGCTACATGATTCTCTGATGCCGCTATGCTATGTACTCCTCCAAGGATCATAGCAGCATCCTCCAAGGATCCAAACAGAACTTGTCTTACCAATGCCAATGATTTATCATCTTGATCATCATTCACTACTGAATGGGGATCGCAGCTTCATTGATCTAGATATCTCCTCAATCACCATCTCCTCCTTATCCAGGTGCCATTCGTGTTCCACGTTCACCACACCAAATTGATAGAGGTAAGATCAAAACCTTTATTGAAAAACTCCTCAAACAAGGACCCAGAATAACAAAGAGAATTCTCAATCATCTCTACTGAAATAATTCATAAATGAAACCATAGAGAAGTCCCATGCAAAGGGACAAAGCCCATGCATAATTCAACCTTCTAATAATTACCCAAAAAATAATAAATGACTCAATAATAAAATACACAATTTGAAATATGAGACTGCTCTAATAATTAATCACCCGCCACGGCACCGTGTTCGTTCTGCTTCCATCACTTTTCCCCACGGCAGCAATATCAATATATATATATAATATAATAGTTATATTTCTTCCCTTGTATCAGTATGCAATGAATGTGAATTTACATTTCTTTAAGATTTAACAATGAGATGACTGTACATTCAGACCAACTCAGTTAGTTACATGTCAATTTTTCATTAGGACACGGACTTTCTAGAAGGTCGCAGAGAAGCTTCTGGAATGAAAGCTCAAGCTCAAGCTCCAGCTCCAGTAGTGTCAAAAAAAACAACTAGCTCAGCATTAGCATCTTCATCTCTGCTGTCCAAAATAGCATCCCCAACCAATAAAATAATGGTGATGATGTTGGTTGCATATGTGTGGCATGCCTAGAATAACCACCTACTCCTAACCTCCTCCTTGGTAATGAGCAGAGCTATATTCGGCGCAGTGACTGATTCAACTTCACGGGATCTCTAAGTAGTTGCTGAGATACACGATCTGCCAAGATGGACTGTCCATCATAAAGTTCCCCATTGGCAGTCTTCACAAATTGCTTCCCAAGAGCATCATCATTATCGTACGATGTCAGTTCCCGGAAAGCATGAGATCCTGACTGCACCCCTCGAAGAATGTCAGGATCCCAGTAAGAGTGGCTGGGTAGCCGCATTTGCAGATTCCCATAACCCTCCTGTGATAACATCGGTTGATGGTGGAATGGAACAGCTCCAATGCCACCGGTGAGAGGTGTGGACGAACCAGATGTCGTACGGGGGCTAGATATAGGTGAAGGAGACATTCTCCCACTTAGGTGTTGAGGCGACCTAGGATGTAGAAGAGGGCTTCCCACTGGAGAGACTGGACATGATATGTTCCTCGCAGCATACATATCACTGGAAAGTTAGAGAAAGGTAACGCACAAGCATGTTAGAGATAGGGTACACGAGAGAGAGAGAGAGAGAGAGAGAGAGAGAGAGAGAGAGAGAGAGAGAGAGACCTAGAATGAAAATTGGATTTTGATACTCTAGATGAGTGGATAGCAAGCCTCTCCGTATCTGGCTGGTGAATAACTCTTGCATTGCCATTGCCCTATAAAAAACGCAAAGAATATGTAAACCATAAATGCAAGGTAAGTAGCACAAGAATACCAAAAATATCAAGTATGGATTGATGGTGGCTTATTAAACTATACAACAAAGCAGACATGACTCCACTATTGAAATAAATTTAGCGAGCATGGCCTATCATAAATAGATGGTTTCTTTAACATTTGGGGCTAAAAACCACCTACGGAAGCTGTATTTGCACACAAAAAAAAAAAAAAAAAAAAATCAACTAAAAGTTTCGAGAGGACACTACTCAGAACCATGTAAAACAATTAAGACATCCATATGCTAATAGAAAGGATATAATGACCTAGTTTATACAAAACTTTTAGGGTATCTCCATCATCAGGAATGTCCATGGGTTAAAGGAGAGTTGGATATAACTTGAGGATTTCCTTTAGATCAATGTCCCATGATGTTGCTTTGGATCGAGCCATTTGTTTCCAAAGATCAGCAATCAACTCTCTAAAGCCTAAACTTGGTTCCATGGGATGGCTTGATCAAGTGAAACGCAACTGTCTCAAGTAAGAGGACAATAGTTTCGCTGTCCATCACATGCTAACCCAAATTCAACCTTTTCCTATCATGATATAGTTCACATATCTGACCAGTTGATAAAATATACCTTGAAATATATAAACCACTATTCCATTAATCAATGCAAGGATATCACAACCTTTAGGCACCAAAATTGAGTTTTTAAGAGCAGTCGAGATGAAAACAATTTCATTACAGGCTAAAACAAAAAATATAAGCCTATCAGAGCACCCAACCTTAGACAAATGACGATAATTAAAATCTTATAAATCTTAGTGGGGGTCAATCATACAAGATAAATAAAAAGCAATACCACAGATTTCGGAGCATTTGTCACTGGAGGATGATCTGAGGATGTCAGACTAAGTATCTGTTTCTCTATAGGCACAATATTATTCACAAAAGAGTGATCCAGAAGCTTAGAAGCTGTAGGACGTAGCTCTGGATTCCGCTGCAAGCATTGTCTCACAAAGTCTTTCCCTTCATCTGAGAGATAATCTGGAATTGTCGGTAGTTCCTTGCTGTTTCCTATTTTGAACATAGCTGCAACCTTTAACCCCAAAGAAAACATGTCAGATACTATCAACTATACCATGGTGACATTCTGAAACATTAAAAAAAATAAAATAATCATAAACAGACATTAACACCCCTGACTCCACATAGACACACGAGAAAAGGAACATTAAATCTTGAAACACAGCCCAAGTACTGACCCCTTCATACTGGGACCAAGGAGGTTTTGATGTAGCCATTTCTATGACAGTGCATCCCAGACTCCATATATCAACAGCTAGGCTACATCCATTTGAATTCTTTATAACCTAAGTGAACAACAGAGAATAAACATAGTTCTGCCAGTATGAACCAAGATATATGGATTTTAGTCTAAGAAATAAAAGAAATCACTAACCTCAGGTGCCATCCAGTAAGGACTACCCTTAAACGATAATGGACAAGACTGCCCTGTAATCTGTGAAATAGTCGTGAAAATACAATCTTAAACAAGTAAGACAAAAACTGCAGGAGCCACAAACATTAGTCCCAGGAGGATCTGGCCCTAGAAAAATTGTAAGACTATTAATATATCAAGACAAACATATCTGAAGTCTGATAATCAATGAAACAAGCAAACTGAAATATAGAGCAACAGATTAATCTTCTAGACTCCAACAAAACTGAATCAAACTCTATTCAGTATTCAAAACATTGATTAACTGTAATCAGGCATTTTTTTAGACTGATTATCATTCCATTAAGTTTGAAATTATCAACAATTTGACTAAGTAAAATAGAAGAATACGATCTTACATGCTTCGCCATCCCAAAATCTGCCAACTTAACACGGCCATTTGGGTCCACAAGTATATTGGCCCCTTTAATATCCCTGCATATGCATGAAGAATTGAGCAAACAATGATCTGCGCTACTATATATATTTTTACAAAATTCTAACAGAATTTTCCAAACAAAGGTCCTGCTTTACCTGTGCACAGTATTTTTAGCATGTAAAAATGCAAGTCCTGATAAAATTTGCTGCGTGTAACTGCGAATGGCTGATTCTCCTAGTTTTCCATAGTCCTGTAGAATCTTATGGATGGAACCTCCAGACACATATTCCAGATATATATACAATTTATCACCAACCTGACAGAGGTTAACAAACCAAAAATCAGAAGCTTTTATAGAGGAGGAGGAGGGGGGGCGGGGGGACCATGCTCCACTAAAGATGAAGTTACACATCACAAGACAGTGTTTTCTATAATATACCACTCGGCAATGGTGTTTCCATAAAATATCTAGTTGTGCATTTATTATATATGATGCATTTAGAAAGCCAGAGTCAGCAGTGAGTTTTGACGAAAGTTTAAAAACTATAAAAAAATTGGAGTAAAACTGACCGTTTCAGATCCATAATACTGCACAATATTAGGATGCCTCAAACGACTCAATAGCATGATCTCCTGTAGGCAACATAAAAGATTATGTAAGAATCTTATTCTCGCCTCCCCATTAATCATAAGGCCAAAAGACTCACTTGTCCCAACTGCTTTGCACTTTCCTTTGATTTTGCATCATCAGAAAATAATGTAACCTCTTTCATCGCACACATCTCGCCAGTTTCACTAATCCAAATAGATCAAAACCACCATTACTCAGGAAACAACATCGGGAAATGAATAATGAAAATACATGTCAGGTAGGTATATGATTTGAGACTACTTCAGATTAGTAGCAAAAAGGATTAGTAAGCTTCAGAGATTTATTATCTTCGACTAAGAGCCATAAGAAAATGAAAAAAGGGAGCCGGGGGAAGGTATGATCCATGATAGTATATGAACAGATAATATAAATATGCGCTGATCAGGTTTGCCAACCTATTAAAGCCAACATAGACATGTCCGAATGTGCCTCGACCAAGCAACCTCCCTTTTTTCCAACGTGAGCCAGGGCTTGCAAGATTATCTGCTCTTCCTGGACTGCGTGGCAGAGACGGTGAAGTCACAGCTGAACTCTGATGAGAGAAGGGAGATGAATTGGTCACTGATATGGGAGGAAGTGGCAGAGGATGACTTTGCTGTTTTGCATCATCAGGCCAGTTATTTTGAGACTCGGAATGTCCCCCTCCAGCTCTAGGATGAAGTGGTGTCACAGCACCACTATGAATTCTGGAACTAGGGCCAGGGCTTGTCATTCTAGGACTAGGATTTGGTGAATATTCAGGGCTCCCTCTACTGGGCTGCCAAAATAATGGCCCAGACATATCTCCTCCCATTGAGATTGAGTTATGGCCAGAAGTCTGACCTGAACCAGGACTGGAGCATTGACCAGATCCAGGAAAAGGGAAATCTGGATAAAGCTTTCCAGCTGTAAAACCAGTATTTGTAGCTTGCTCATAACCAGGGACTCTCATTGGACTTCTAGAGGGGCTAGACCGTGAGCTATCTGGAGCACTGCCAAAGGCACCATACTGCGGAACTTGTAAACTTGGCATGTGACCATTCAAATGCCGCCTTCTTTGAGGTGAAGGGTTTACCATTTTACTGGAGCCAAGCTTAACAGGAACAGGTGAGACTTTTGTGATTGATGGTGCAACAGGGGGCTGGTCCTTAACAGAAATGCTTCACGGAGAAAACACAAAAAGGCCTCATGTTAGTAAGAGTGATCATACATTATCCACAAAAAAACTCTAATCAGAATTGCATTTCTGATATGAATTTCAGAGCCCACTCACCTAGGGGGGCTGCCTGCAGCAGTCCTACACCCAACATCATAGTCGCTTGCCAGAGGGCTTCGCTGACGTGAATCAACCGGATCATCACTCTCAACAGAACACTCACTACAGACTGAAGCAACAGCCAGCTCGCCATCTAAGTCGCCAGGTTCCAGTCTTTGGCGGATGCAAGCAGGCTTGGGTAGAGGCAGGAACAATGATGGTTTCGAAACCCTTCCAGGTTTTGGTTTTACGGATTCACTTTTTTCAGAATCAGTGCGAGCAACACTAACTCTTCGGAGGCCCGGCACAGGAAGTGGCTGTGATTGAGGTCTTTCTGCAAAACTTTGACATCGTGCTACATGCTTGGAAGGTGATGGAGACCTTGATGGAGCACGTGACAGAGAACCTCTCTCTGAAACAATGTCGCTTGAACGTCTTCTGGACCCTGCTGATCTTCCAGAAGATTTACTTTCAGGAGTCTTGAACTTCTTATGAAATGTGTCTATAAAACTTTCTTTGGTTGTTTTCTTCTTTGCTTCTTTAGATGATGACTTTCCCCACCAAGAAGGCATATTTTCTGCAATTTTTGAATGCCATCATGCACAAGGAAATACAAAAGCAAATTTTTTAACAGAAAAGCTGAGAACATACATCCAATTTCACCAAAAGAATAGACCAATAAATTTCATCAAAATAATTTCAATACCAAAAACCTTTCAACTATTTCAGCACCACTAAAATAGAAATGACACGAAAACAATTAATTGCATCGATTCCTTCACTCCAAAGCATTGATAATTCACCACACCAATTCGATTATACAATGGTAATAAAACATTATCAAATTTCAATTATTCCATAAAATGATTTCTGTAAGTTGAAACGTAGAGACACATAAGCAAACCCTTAATCCGAATTCTTCTTTCCGTTCTTTAATTCTTTTTTCGGGATATTATTTATGTTTCTGTTCATATAAGTAGTAAGATGCACTTCAACCAGCCGCTCTCCATCTTCCGCTCTCCCATTCACACATTGAAACCCATAATAATGTATCATGTTAAATTTCAAAATCCAGAACTCGTCAAAAGTAGCAAATTATTAACCTAACCACAAAATCGAGGAATCCCCCCGCCCCCCAATCCCAGAGAAAAAAAACATTAAAAACCAAATCCCTAAATTTCCTATCTTTTCTTATCTACCACCATTAATATAATCAACTGACGCCTCTGATCCCTGAACAATTACGTACAGCACCAAATTGGAATCTCACTCCTTAGTATCCAAAATCACAGCTTCTCACTACAGATCTATGCATGCTTCGCAATATCTCCGCCATGATACTAAAAAAACTAACTGCACAGACTGTAAATAATCACAGTAACTTACTCAACTTCGCAGCTTCTCACATCCCACGAGCAAACCAACAACTCACTGATTCTGCAGAATCTACGACAAGATTAGGGCAGAAACTCGTAACGCCCGAATGCTTAAGAACCACGCCGTAATAATTCCAGTGCGTGTTTGTGTGTGCGAAATCAGATTATCATAAGAGATCGCGTAGAGAGAGAAGGCGGAGAGAGAATGGCAGAAATGGAGTTGTCTGAGTGAAGAATTTAATAATAGTAGCAATTATTGCAATTATTATTTGTAATTAAATAAAAAGGACACTGATTTATTGTAATTTTGGTACAATATGATTGTAAATAAAATTTAATAGAATATTATGGTTAATAAAAGATAATAGAATTATCAATTTAGATCTAAAGATGAATTTTGAATTACCACCCAACTAAATATCCTCAAAGGTCGAATTTATGACCTATTCAATATAAATAAAATGTTTTTAAGTTACTTACATTTCGAACCGGCTTTGAGGGTATGTCTTATTATCTCTTTTTATGTAATATTTTCTATATTTTTATATAAATAATTGGAGTTGGAAAAACTTACTTGATTTTAATAGGAGCAACATAGTATCTGAAAGTGACTGCATCGCTTAAAAACAAAATCATTTCGGCTATTTAATGAATTTGAATAACCAGTTTATTTTTTGGTTATAATTTCAAATTAATGGTGTGTGTTTATTTTTGGTATGAGTTTAATTAGATGAGGAAATGGACTGGAGTCAATAATCAGGGCTGACAAAATATTCAGGTCGTTAAAAGAGGCAAATTATATAATAGTCATTTCACTATTTCACATTATCAGAATAGTCGTTCTTATAAACTCATTTCAAAAATAGCCAAATACAATCACTTAGTCATCTTTATTCTATTATCCCTAATTCGATACATTGTTAACTTAACGAAAATAGCCCATCACGACCATATCAAGCCCATCGTATTTCCGTAATACGCACCAAATTCATACCTCTTTGACTGGAATGCCGCCGTAATACGATCCTTGCCGGAAGGTTAAGATCGCAGTCTAAGAAACTCGACGAGAAAGACAACGCATGCTGAAACAAACAAAAATTGATTTGATGAAGATCCAACACATTTGGATTCGAAAACCTTCAAATACTGTAGTCCGGATTGAATTTCTTACGACCCAATAAGCGAATTGATCCAACAACAATGAATATAGTGAAGACTCCACAAGCAAATGCGAAAGTCTAACTGATAAGTC